>JALIZH010020752.1:0-32431 GCA_030522465.1 Rhipicephalus appendiculatus | reverse complement strand
CAGTTTTGCCCTAACGATTACAGGGGGGAATAAAGCATTTTGACACCTTCCTCATCGCGTTCTTCGTAAATTAATTAAATTAAGGCTCAGTAGTCTGCAAAGCTGTGAGTTGTGGCCTGGCGTAATTAGTTTTGCGTTCTTTTTCCAACTTGCTTACCGTGAAGAAGTTGTCTTTGTAAATCTCCTCGGCTTCGACATTTATCTGTGTTCTGTGGCGCGAAAAAAAAAAGAATGTTTACTCGAAAACAAATGTGAAAATGGCAAACGGCAGTTTGCTTGCAGGAATTAACATTGCGGCAGCACGTTCACAAGCACAAATTCATGTACTAGTTCACGACACAATAAAACATCATTTCATATACATCGGTACATAGCTGCTCATCACAGGCGCTTGACCAGTCCATAGTCCAGTAGAAGTCGTTTAGAAAGATGTCCGTCGTTTGCTGAACATTCTTTACAGGCCGCGGCCCAAAAAACCTTTTGTATTGTGAAGGTGTGCCTGTCCAATCTTGCTAGATTTTCTCCAACATTTTTCGTTAATTTGCGTACTTTACTCATTCGAGAAGAATATGACCATCAATCTCATTTTCATGACCACAGCAGCATTCAGGTGAGTTGTTCGGTGTATCTTGTACAGAAAACTATTTGTCTACACTGTATTCAGCCTTAGCTTGAGAAGTAACACCTTGGTCACCATGCTTTGACACAGCATACTCGTACTCCACCGGCTTCGACATCACAGATACTTATAATTTGGTTCAAATCGCGGCAAGAGGACACTAGCGAAAAAGTAGCCAAGTAGCCAATGGCCTTTTCTGCCGCCACCAGCCTGAAAAAGTAGCCATGTTGACGCAAGTAGGCAAACCGGCAACCCTGGACAGGGCTTAATTTTTTCTGTGGGTAAACGTTTCCTACGTCTGTGCGACATCGATTCCAAGGCGTGGGTTCACTTGCTCTAGCAATTTTTCCCGAGGTTGACGTAACAACTTTTCACGTTTTTAACACCTGTCAAGGCTCGCATTAGAAAGGCCAGGTCTTTCTTCAGCTACCACTGGGTACGTGTATCCCCCCCTCAAAGTCACATCACTTTCCAAAGGGAACTCAGTTGCGCAGGGCTTAACGTCTCCCTAGATACTGTTATGCAAATTCAGCGTCTTCTGTACGATGCTGGCCGATCCTGGGGTCATTGGTAAAGGTTCTTTGGTTACCCTGCTCCGTACACTCCCTAGAAACATTGAGGACACAAAGCCATCTTGGACCCGTACTGACAAAAACGTGTTGCGATAAAATTTTTTGTAAAAAAAAAATACACGCATCTCCATGAAGTGATTGATAGTGAGTGGACGAAGCTAGGTCCTAAGGTCCATGTCTACGTTGATGTCGCCGACTAGTATAAAGGATTTATGCTTGTAGGTGTTTTATATTACTACCTCACAATTATGATTGATAGTAGTCCATTGTTAAACGTATTTTTTGTGTCTCACATATGCTATCCGAGCGTTGCCCCACATAATGTAAATTGAGTGACCTAAAGTGACAATTAACTTCCACGTTAAGTTCTCTTGTCCTAAGCTGTCCTAACGATTTCCTCACTTTTCACCTGGCAACTTCAAAAAGGAGCGGAGAACTGAATGCCCTGGTTTTGAGAACCAGTTTCGATCAGAACAAAAAAGAAAATAATAATGGTAAAGAAATCCTGGAAGCGTAATGCGTCCTATTCCTTCTGTCATCTCCATCCCGAATTTCCGTGAGGCAACGCGAGATCCGTCATTCCAAGAAAGCAAGTCGTGTTGGTTGGATGCCAACACGTTCGTTTCATATCTCGACGTTAGTGAGGGCGACTGAAAGTGGACAGCACACGGCCTACGCCATGTTGTCGCTATCTACTGAAACGCAACTGTCAGCTCGACTTGACTTGCTGAAAGCCGTACCTCCTTGATAACTTGGACACGCGTCACAATCGTTGTGGCGCAATTACTAACGCCCACTACAAACTCCCTTCGTCGTCTTAGTTCCGCTACGTCATAATGGCGATTCATTGCAGTCTTCTATTCAGGGTTGCCGTTGGTGGCTACTTTGCGCCAAACTGGCTACTTTCTGACCCAGTTTGGCGACAAAAATTTCAGGTTGGCACCACGGCTACTTTCTGGCTACCTTGAACTTCTATTTTGGCGCTCTTACTGGTCATTTCTCCGTGTTATTTGAAGATGAAACTTTAACGAATAACCGTTTTGCAAGGCTTTCTGTCGTGTTGGCCTATGCGCGCACATGTCCTCCGCCAGCGGGCCTAGTGCGCGCCGAGGCAACTAACGAGCGTCCCTACGTCCGAAAAGGCGGAGGGACGCAGGCATGTTAAGGCTCATTTACACTAGCGCGACAAGACACCGATTTTGGTCTGCCGACTGTCTTTGGGAGCGTCTTTTGTCGTGTCGTCGTCTCAGTTACACTGCAACGACGCCAAGAGTCCGCCGATGGTCTGCGGAAGACTCCCTCTATGCCTTGTCGTGCTCACAGCTTTTCGTCGGCCGATTTTCTAGTCACACTGGAGGTGCGCGCGGCGACACCGACTGAACTTGCACGAAGAAATTGAAACAGGAACCACCTGCGCCTCATTTTCAGCCGTTCTCCCGCCTCTGCCATTGTCCCTCTCGAGCTACGTGGCGCAGCTCCCGCCATCGCCCCTCGGCGTCGAGGACGGGGTTGGGACAGACAAAGGGGCAGCGAAGAAAAAGACATCCGTGGGGTGCGCTGAGGGGGGTATTGTGCGGGGCCTCCGCACAATACCCCCCAAGATCTCCCCAACCAACGACATGGGCAAATTTTCGCTCGGCCACCGATCTCCCGAAGACCTGCCAATGACAAGTCAGCCGATGCATTTTGCTGGTGTTTTCCGTCTGCCACCCTGTTACACTACGACGACATGCTGTTTTTCGAGGCGTCGTCGTCATCGTCGGCCTAGTGTGACTAGACGGTCCGGCGACATCGTCGGCGGGCGACTCGACGACCGACCGTCTGTGTCGGCCTCGTGTCTACGTCGGTGTTCTGTCGCTCTAGTGTAAAAGAGCCTTTAGGAAACGCGTGGCTGTATAGCACACTGCTGAAGCCAGTTCCTAATGCTGCAACACATCGCGTCAAAGAAATATCCGCAACAAAATGGAGTTGGACTGTTAGCCTTCGATCAGATTTCGATACTTGAAGCTGGAGTGGTATTGTTGTAATGTTGTACTATTTTAGGTGTACGGTTTCAAGAGAAAACAATTTCAACATTTAATGTTCCTACTGAGTTGCTGACCCAAAGATACTTTTCCAAGAACTCTTTTTTATTGCGATAGCAATTATATGGACAGTCTCGACGGGTTTTCGCCGTTGCCGTTGCCGTCGCCGTAATTTCGCGTATATATTGCAAATTGATAGATCCCCCAGCGCATCGTACGTTCTACCCGCGGGTAACAGCGCGGGAGCGAGGGCGACAAACGCGGCTGAAGCGGACATCAAACGAGCCGGCCCATCTCCGTTGCTCCGAGGCGTATGTGATAAGATCCCCCCCGCCTGTTCGACCAGCCGGAGAATGCTCAAGAAGAGAGGAAACGCCCCGCGCGTCTTTAACAAGCGCGGAAAGACGCGAAGGGGAGGGGGGTCTCCTCATGCAGCCACTGCGACCTTTGGTTTTACGAGCGCGGTCGTCGCTGGTGCACGCGTTATATCGCAATCTGAGCAGGCGACAGCGGCCGACGAACAGTGTCCTTGGAGCGGCCGTATGCTCTTAAACAAGCATTTAATAGAGTTGCGTGAGATCGGATCCAAAATAGTTAGCTGCCAGCCTCAGTTCGCATAACATTAGAATTTTTTGCTATCGCATTCATTGCTTCACCTTTGAGGTGAAACTGTGACTTTTTATTAAAGACAAACTGTATGCAGGCGCACTGAAAGTAAATTATTTAATTTATTTATTCGCAGCTTGCCTGCGGCTTGGAGACCAAGCAAGAGGGAAAAAATATTGGGCTCGTTATACTCCGTTTTCGATTATTCTAAATGATACTATTTACTGTTCACTACTAACAACTCAGCAAATCACATGACCTTTTTTTCTATTTCGCTACAAATTTCGTGCTAAAATTGAATGTCATTGGCTACTTTGGCTACTTTTAGCGGGAGTTCCGGCTCCTTTCCAAGTCTACCCAACACAATTGAGACGGCCCGTCGGCAAACAGTCGCCTGCACGTTTGATCTATTCAAGTTGAATTTCCCAGCCTACTTGGTGTGCTTGATTTTTATTACACCTATCGTAGCCTGTTCTTTCTTTACTAAATAATATGAATATTGCGCATTATATGTTCTCTCTTTATTAAAGTGTATGAATATTGTGCATTATATGTGCTATTGGTATTAAAAGATATGAATATTGTGCAGTAACTTTCAACTGTCAAACCTCCGGGGCTATCAGTTTCGTTGCTTTTTCCCGACAATGTATTGAAATCATGCCTATCTCGACTATGGTGGAGTTCATACTTCCATTGCTTTCAGTACCAGTATCTTGGACAGGCTGAGGCCTTCTGTGGGCATCGCTCGACGAAACTCACCTGCTGACGCTGAATTTTACTGAGTCATTTTTTACCTGATGTTGTAGGATACACATGGTTCGCGTACTTCCGGATAGCGAATGTTTGCTGCAGTGCACTTTCGTTTACAGGAAGCTGCAGTTCGAGTCCATACCTGCATGCTGTGTTTCTCTGGGTAGACTTGGAAAAGCCAGAACTCCCGCTAAAAGTAGCCAGGGTATCCATGCTATTCAATTTTAGCACGAAATTTGTAGCCAATAGTGAAGTGCTGCCCGATTGTTATGTCGTAGAGATCTTTCCCGAATGGTTTTTCAAGAGCGGAACTCTTTAAGTTTTTCGTTAGCCGCGTAGTGTGAACCGAAGCTATCATCATCATGACCCGGCACGCGCTCTCTGCGTACTCTTCTTCCTATCAGCCCTCTTTTTTTATCTTCTTTGCTTACAAAGCAGATGCACCGATTTCTTCGGTTTGACCTTTAATAACCCGGATGGGTGAGGCGAGAGAACGAGTACAGAGAAAGAAAGAAAGAAAGAAAGAAAGAAAGAAAGAAAGAAAGAAACAGCGCAAGAAATGGAAGGACAGAAAGACAGAGACACAAAGGGCAAAAAAAAGATTCCTCATGAGGCGGCGGGATTCGAACCCGCATACGCACGGTCCGAAGGCGAGCGTCTTAAGCACTCGCCTATCCAGAGACGCTGACAGGAAATAGCATACACTTGTGTAGTATTGTATATAAAGGGGGTAGAAAATGAAAGGGTGAGGAGGAGAGATGTGAGGGTAGGGAGGTGGAAGGAGGACGGGATATAGAAGAGCACAGCATATAAAGAATGGCAAAGAGAAATGCGGGAAAGAAATACAGGAAGAGAAAGTAACAGAGAAAGAGAGAGAATCAAAGGAAGAGAAAGAAATAGAGAAAAAGCGGAAGAAAGCGAGAAACAGAGAGAGAGAGAGAAAGAGACAAAGATATGAAAGAAATATAGAAAGGTGTAAAGATAAAGAAAGCCAAAGAGAAAGAAAAAAAGAGAGTGAGAAAAAAAAGAAATAGAAATAAACAGAGACAAAGACATAGAACAACATAGAGAGGACATAAAAAAATTTGGCAGGTACTGAGTACCATGGGAGGAGGAGGAGGAGGAAGGGAAACAAGCGGAAGGACAGGGAGGTTAGCCAGTTCTTGGACCGGCTGGCTACCCTGTGCTGGGGAAGGGGGTAAGGGGAGTAAAAGATGATAGAAAGAGATGTTACTAGAAAAAAAGAAAGAAAGAAAAAAAGACAGGAAGAGAATGAAAAATAAAGGAAGAAAGAATCTTAAAGTCTGTCGCTCAGACCAGTTGCACGCAAAAAACGTAACAATGCTTTCAGAGCTTTCTGGGCTGAGGATGGACTTGACCAGGGACCCAGAATTCTTTCTTCCGTCAAAGGGCGATCATCCAGTCTATCTAGTGCTTCTGTAAGTTCTCGTCTTGGCGCATTGAAACGGGTGCACTCACACAGAAGATGGGCGATCGTTTCTTCACAGCTGCAGTTATTGCACGTAGAGGTGCTGGCCATACCAATAAGAAAGGAGTATGCATTTGTGAAGGCCACGCCAAGCCACAGGCGGCACAGAAGAGTCTCTTCAGCTCGAGATATTCCCGACGGAAGACGAAGCTTGAGATCGGGATCCAAGTGATATAGCCGAGCATTTGTAAACTCCGTAGAGTTCCACTGTGCCAGTGTGAGGTCACGTGCCAGCGAACGAAGCCTTGTGGCTGCATCGGTTCTTGTGAACGGTATGGCTATGGATGTGGATTGGGTAGCATCATGTGCTGATCGAGCGGCCTCGTCTGCGCGGTCGTTGCCATATATACCACAATGACCTGGTATCCACTGGTATGCAATGCTGTGTTGGTTCTCGATTGCATGGTGGTGAAGAAGCCTTATGTCAGCTGCTAACTGCTCATTAGGTCCATGACGAAGGGGTGACATTAGGCATTGAAGAGCTGCCTTGGAGTCCGAAAAGATAGACCACGCCTGCGAAGGTTCTTCTACGATAAACTCTAGCGCTGCACGGATGGCGGCGAGTTCTGCAGCCGTCGATGACGTCAAATGCGATGTCTTGAATTTGATTGTGACAGACTTGGCAGGAATAACTACCGCCCCTGATGAGCTTGCTGATGAAACAGAGCTATCCGTGTAAATGTGAAGGCGCCCGCTGTGCTTCTCCTGCAGGAACAGTAGTGTAGCCTGTTTCAGGGCTAGATGCGATGTCTGCTTCTTCTTTTGGATGCCAGGAATGGTTAGAAGGGCTTTGAGAGGGTGTAGGCACCACAATGGTAACGGCGGCCGTGCTGCATGCGTGAAGTGCGATGGAAGCAGTGCGCGATGCAAAGCTACAGTGCCGCTGAACGCTGAGTGGGGTCTAGAAGTGTGAAGTGAGGCGAGGTGATGCGATGGAATTCGAGCGAAATGCCTAATGTGCATTCTCAAAGCGTCGACGCGGATGTATGTTGTGATTGGATAATCACGCGCGATGACAACTGTCGCTGCTGTAGATGCACATCTCGGAAGGCCGAGGCATATTCGCAGTGCTTGGGCTTGAAGCGACTGGAGGACACGTATGTTTGTTCTTCGGGTCCCGCAAAGCACAGGTGAGCTGTAGCGCATAAAACCGAGGAACAGAACAGTGTAAAGTTGCAGCATCGCTCGCACAGATGCACCCCACGATTTTCCAGCAAGAAACTTTAGTACGTGGGTGATCATAGTGAGTTTCGTTTTCATGCAGGCGATGTGAGGGCTCCGGGAGAGGTCGCGATCAATTATGACTCCCAGAAAGCGATGGGTCTTCTCGTAGTTAATCGTGTATCCGTTGATTTTAATGACATACAGGCTCATCGCCTTATGCGTGAAGAACAAGTGAGC
The DNA here is from genome assembly GCA_030522465.1 of Rhipicephalus appendiculatus. Lineage (NCBI taxonomy): Eukaryota > Metazoa > Arthropoda > Arachnida > Ixodida > Ixodidae > Rhipicephalus > Rhipicephalus appendiculatus. The sequence goes on along the minus strand of JALIZH010020752.1, from coordinate 24,970 downwards.
ACTTCTCTGATGACAGCTCTAGCCCCCCGTCCTTGAAGGTACTTTGTCGTCAGTGTAGCCGCTCTCTGAAGCCTGGCACGCACATGGACGCGTGTCACTCCTGACGCCCAGATGCAGATGTCATCTGCATATATCGATAGATGGACTGATCGTGGGAGTGCGTCAACCAGGCCGAGGAGCGCTAGGTTAAAAAGTGTGGGACTGGGTTGTAATTTTCTTATTGAGCGAAACGTTACGAAGTGATGTTACAGATATGTACAAATGTTGTACGCACAGAGATATGTTGAACAGTCGCATATGTTTCATATAACCATTTGTTTAGATTTACGTACACGATGCCAACAAAAACATGGGTATTACCAACACCAGAAGCGGTGATCTGATGTGTAGCACTTGTGCTTGCGAGGATGCTAGCCTTGAATAGTGCTTCCTGGACCAACTACAGTGGATGGCGCTTAACTATACAATTGACGTTAACCTGACATGACGCCTGCCTCATAGGAGTATATATTTAATTTTTATAAAGTTAGAGAGCCAGCAATGGAACCACATTTGACGTTTCACCAACATTACACCTGCATAGGGTCATTTTCCAAAGCAGTTCCGATACCTGGCATGTCTCTGTGGTAGAATACTTGATAGCCACGAAGATTGCTTGAGTTCGATTCCTGCTGGGACCCTCATATTTATTGTTTGCATTCGTCGGGTGAACACTGCCGACGTCAGTTTTTATTAACGCTCTCGCATTTAAATTACTCATGTCTGTCCTCACCATTCCTGGGTAGACATAAATTGTCAAACACCTGTGGCGCATACCCGCATACCGCCGCCCTAGGTATACGGGTACGTGCCACACGTGTCTGTAGGAAAGGGTTTGACGACGTATACGACAGGTTTTTCACATTATTCATGTCATAACCAGCCAGACATATACGTCACTACCTCTTACCCTCCCAAAGAAATTTTGGTCTACACTAAGTTATGGAGTCGATCACGAGAGCACCCAGACGTAGGCGGATAGATAGATAGATAGATAGATAGATAGATAGATAGATAGAGAGAGAGAGAGATAGATAGATAGATAGATAGATAGATAGATAGATAGATAGATAGATAGATAGATAGATAGATAGATAGATAGATAGATAGATAGATAGATAGATAGATAGATAGATAGATAGAAAATCTCAAAGTGCCTTAGGTTCGCTGAGAAATGCTTCCCGTTGAAAATGTAGCCGAACCCACATCCCTGTGCATGGACTGCTGTGTACCCCCCAAAACACAGTCGACTTACTAGCACTTGAATAACGTCCAAACCCGGCAGTATCGTTGATATTGTTACGGTGCGAAGATGAAGACGAGTAAGCGCGAAGTGCTTGCGCGTGGAGCTCCTCAGCCATATTATTTGGCTGGCGATTCACTGGCGTCAGGATCTATTAAATCTACCCCTCGCCTCCGTCACATTTGGTGACGGAGGCGAGGGCGATTAGAGGCGAGGGGTAGGGGTAGACACGCCTCGCAAAGGATCTTCGCAGCGGCCAGAACAGGAACGCCACGTCATACAGCGCGAAGTCGACAAAATGATTACTAAAGACATTGTCGAGCCGTCGTCCAGCCCTTAGGCCTCCCCGGTCGTGCTCGTCAAAAAGAAGGATGGGAGCTGGCGCTTTTGTGTTGATTATCGCAATTTAAACAAGGTAACTCACAAAGACGTCTACCCGTTGCCTCGCATTGAAAACGCCCTCGATTGCTTCCATGGCGCCCAATACCTTTCATCTATCGACCTTCGATCCGGCTATTGGCAAATTTCAGTCGACCCCATGGACCGCGAGAAAACAGCTTTCGTTACGCCCGATGGCCTCTACCAGTTCAAGGTCATGCCGTTCGGACTTTGCAATGCCCCGGCAACTTTCGAACGAATGATGGACTCGCTGCTTCGAGGATATAAATGGTCCATCTGCTTATGCTACTTAGACGATGTCATCGTCAATTCACCTACGTTTGACAGCCATCTCACACGTCTGTCTGCCGTTCTGGATGTTTTTCGGAAAGCCGGTCTACAGCTGAATTCGGCAAAGTGCCGTTTTGGACGGCGCGAAATCACTATACTCGGCCGCCACGTAAGTGCTGCCGGTGTTCAACCGGACCCGGACAAGGTGCGCGCAGTGCAAGAATTCCCTATGGCGTGCTCAACCAAAGACGTCCGAAGTATCGTAGGATTATGTTCCTATTTTCGTCGCTTTGTCCGCCACTTCGCTTACATCGCCCGACCACTCACCGATCTCTTAAAAAAAAGACGTTCCCTTCACGTGGGGTGTCGAGCAAGCAGACTCTTTTTCTGCCCTTATCCATCTGCTGACTACGCCACGAATACCGGCTCATTTTGATCCTGCGTCGCATAGAGAGCTTCGGACCGATGCCAGTGGCCATGGACTTGGGGCGGTTCTCGGCCAATGACAGCACGGCATGGATCGAGTAATTGCTTACGCCAGCCATCTCCTTTCGCGAGCCGAACGGAAGTTCTCCATCACTAAGCGTGAATGCCTAGCTTTAGTGTGGGCCGTGACAAAATTCAGGCCCTACCTGTATGGCCGAACTTTTTCCGTGGTCACGGACCATCACGCTCTCTGCTGGCTCTCATCCTTAAAGGACCCGTCGGGACGTCTTGGTCGCTGGGCACTACGTCTCCAGGAACACTCGTTCGTGGTTTATTACAAGTCGGGATGACTGCACAAAGACGCCGACTGTCTGTCACGTCATCCAGTTGAAGCGCCCGACCTAACTGAACTTGACTCGGACCCCTGCGTGATTTTCATCTGCGCTCTGGTTGACATCGCCACCGAACAGCGACGGGACCCATCGTTACTGGCTATCATCAACCGTCTAACTTCTTCTTGTGCTAACCCACCATCTAAGCAACAGTGTTCTGCAACAACTCCATGATGTACCGACAGCCAGTCACCTTGGTGTCTCTGGTACATACGATCGTGTGCGACGTCGCTTTTTCTGGCCCTGCATGTACCATAATGTGGTCCGCTACGTTGCTTCCTGTGACCACTGCCAACGCCGAAAACGCCCCTCTGTGCTGCCTTCCGGCCACCTACACCCCATTGACATACCTACGGAGCCATTCTTCCGTGTCGGACTTGACCTGCTAGGTCCTTTTCCCCACGTCTACCTCGGGCAATAAACGGGTTGCTGTAGCCCCAGATTACGCCACACCTTTTGCCATCACTCGAGTACTGCCTACAAGTTGCGCCACCGACGTCGCCGACTTTCTGCTGTACGACGTCATTCTACATCATGGCGCTCCTCGGCAGCTGCTTACCGATCGAGGGAGGTACTTCCTGGCACGTGTCGTGGATGACATCCTCCGCACTCTGCTCCACCCGGCACAAGCTTACAACAGCTTATCATCCACAAACGAATGGAGTGACCAAGCGTCTCAACCGAACACTTACTCAGATGCTCTCAATGTACGTTTCATCAGATCACCGTGACTGGGACGATGATCCCATTTGTCACCTTTGCGTATAACTCTTCACGACATGACACCTCTCGTTATTCACCGTTCTATCTGCTATTTGGCCGACATCCATCGCTACTGTCACGTGGTCGTGACGTTGACGAAGGCAGTAGGCAGTAGTCCAACGTGAAACACTTTATTTGGGCCGAACTTGTGGCCGGTAAGCTGAAGGCGAGATTACAACAATAAACGCTGGCACTGATAGCGGCGAACAGAGCGTCGGCCGTCGATCAAACTGGACATCGTTGGAACGCGCCGGCTTTTATGCATCACGCGTCGAACATTCTAGCCTTATCACTGGTCATCGCGCACGCTCTGGAATAATCTCGAGTGGTCGCGTCTTGCGCGCGATCTTAACAAAACGATCTACAATAATCGCGAAGGTTGTAGAACAATAAGGCGCGGTTTGAGTTGAGCTTTGCTGACGGCCTTTGTGGGTGAAAACCGAATACAACAAAAGTGAAAATAGGAATAGCACGTGGCAATGCCCCCCTCTGAAAAGGCATCGTCCCGATGCTTAAAACAGAACACGGGGGAAAAAATGCTTGTAACAATAATAACAACAATAAAGCAAGAAAGTACAATAAACAATAAGCACAAGCAATAAAGTACAATAATAAAGCAAACGTACAGTCCTCAGATTCCCTAACGCGCGTAATATGGCTTGAGGCGCACGACATGGATGACTTCAGGTCGCGCACGGCGCCGTGGTCACTTAGGAAGTCCATTCCAAGTATCACATCCCTTGAGCAGTGTTGCAGGATAACAAAGCTCGCAGGATAAGTCCGGTTATTGATGGTGACTCTCGCCGTGCAGACTCCAATTGGCGTTATCAGGTGACCTCCAGCTGTCCGGATTTCGGGTCCACTCCAAGCGGTCTTTACTTTCTTCAGCTTGGCGGCAAATGGCCCACTGACGACGGAATAGTCGGCACCAGTGTCGACGAGAGCGGTGACGTTGTGACCGTCGATGAGAACGTCGAGGTCGCTAGTCCGTCGCCTTGCGTTGCGGTTAGCTCGCGGTGTCGGATCACGGCTGCGTCGATTTGTTGCACTGCTTCCATCATGCTGCGTCGTCAGGTCTAGCTCGGTCCGCGAGGTTTCGTCGGCAGTGCTCTGTCTGCTTCGCGTCGTGTTCAGCAGGTTTCGTCGCGTCGTCGTCGTCGGCGGAGGATCTTCGGTAGTTCGACGTACAGCAACCGCACCTCCATCGGTTGCTGCCCTTAGTTTTCCGGGTAAGGGCTCGGTGACCGGCCCCGGTTTGGGCCAGTGTACTGCCGGCGGTGCGGTGACATGTAGCGGCCGGGCGACGGTGAGCGGGAAGGTCGTCGGGGCGTCCACTGAGCTCCGGCGAGGTAGTCGGCGATGTCTTGCGGTCGTTCACCCCGCTGTGGACGAGGCGCGTCGACGGCGAAACCGCGTAGGCCCATCTGGCGGTACTGGCACCGGCGGTAGGTGTGGCCAGCTTCTCCGCAGTGGTAACAAAGTGGGCGGTGGTCAGGGGCGCGCCAAACGTCCGTCTTCCTTGGCGCGTAGCGCGGCGCATAGCGCTGGCCGACAGGAGGACGGTAGGGCGTCGGTGCTGGTGGCGGCGGCGGCGGCGTCTGGCGGCCGAACTGCGGTGATGCGCTGTCTTGACGTTGTCGCGGAGCGGGCAAGGGACGGCGGACCGCAGCAGCGTAGGTCATGGCCTCCGGATAAGGCCGCTGTGGTTCGGGAATTCCGAGCGATTGATGAACCTCGTCGCGGACAATGTCGGCGATCGAGTCCACTTGAGGCTGCGGCGAAGGCAACAGCTTGCGCAGCTCCTCCCGCACGATCGCTCGGATCGTCTCACGCAGGTCGACGGTTCCTAGTGCTTGGACGTCGGCGTAGCTTGAAACCGAGAAGCTGCGGTTGTATTGCCGTGTGCGCATCTCGAGCGTCTTCTCGATTGTCGAGGCTTCGGACGCGAATTCTGCGACCGTCTTCGGCGGGTTCCTGATCAATCCGGCAAAGAGTTCTTGCTTAACACCCCTCATAAGGAAGCGCACTTTCTTCTCTTCCGTCATGTTGGGGTCGGCGTGGCGAAACAAGCGCGTCATCTCCTCCGTGTAGATGGCAATGTTTTCATTGGGAAGCTGCACACGTGTTTCCAGGATAGCTGCGGCACGTTCCTTGCGGACAACGCTCGTGAAGGTACTTAGGAACGTCGTCCGAAATAGATCCCAGGTTTGTAGCGTGGTTTCGCGGTTTTCGAACCACGTCCTCGCGGCGTCTTCTAAGTAGAAGTAGGCGCGGCGGAGTTTTTCCTCGGCGTCCCAGTTGTTAAAGGTCGCGACTCGTTCGTAAGTCTCCAGCCATGTTTCGGGGTCTTCGCCAGGCGATGCGTGGAACGTCGGTGGCTCTCTGGGTGGCTGCATCACGATGGTTGCAGGGGACACAGCGGTAGTCATCGTGCCTTTCGTCTTGGCCGCCGTAGCTTTCGGCTTGTCCGGCAGTAGTCCGTGCTGCGGGGGTAGTCCTTTCAGCCTGCGGCTGGCTCGACCGTCACTGATGGTGTCGGTGTCTTCTTCGCGACGTGGGCTCGGCTCACGGCTTGACGGGGGCGTCCGGTACATGAAAGGAGCAGCACCTCCACCAGATGTCACGTGGTCGTGACGTTGACGAAGGCAGTAGGCAGTAGTCCAACGTGAAACACTTTATTTGGGCCGAACTTGTGGCCGGTAAGCTGAAGGCGAGATTACAACAATAAACGCTGGCACTGATAGCGGCGAACAGAGCGTCGGCCGTCGATCAAACTGGACATCGTTGGAACGCGCCGGCTTTTATGCATCACGCGTCGAACATTCTAGCCTTATCACTGGTCATCGCGCACGCTCTGGAATAATCTCGAGTGGTCGCGTCTTGCGCGCGATCTTAACAAAACGATCTACAATAATCGCGAAGGTTGTAGAACAATAAGGCGCGGTTTGAGTTGAGCTTTGCTGACGGCCTTTGTGGGTGAAAACCGAATACAACAAAAGTGAAAATAGGAATAGCACATACATACGATCGTGTGCATACGATCGTGTGCGACGTCGCTTTTTCTGGCCCTGCATGTACCATAATGTGGTCCGCTACGTTGCTTCCTGTGACCACTGCCAACGCCGAAAACGCCCCTCTGTGCTGCCTTCCGGCCACCTACACCCCATTGACATACCTACGGAGCCATTCTTCCGTGTCGGACTTGACCTGCTAGGTCCTTTTCCCACGTCTACCTCGGGCAATAAACGGGTTGCTATAGCCCCAGATTACGCCACACCTTTTGCCATCACTCGAGTACTGCCTACAAGTTGCGCCACCGACGTCGCCGACTTTCTGCTGTACGACGTCATTCTACATCATGGCGCTCCTCGGCAGCTGCTTACCGATCGAGGGAGGTACTTCCTGGCACGTGTCGTGGATGACATCCTCCGCACTCTGCTCCACCCGGCACAAGCTTACAACAGCTTATCATCCACAAACGAATGGAGTGACCAAGCGTCTCAACCGAACACTTACTCAGATGCTCTCAATGTACGTTTCATCAGATCACCGTGACTGGGACGATGATCCCATTTGTCACCTTTGCGTATAACTCTTCACGACATGACACCTCTCGTTATTCACCGTTCTATCTGCTATTTGGCCGACATCCATCGCTACCTTCTGACACTCTCCTTCCTTCGGCCAGACCCTTGCCTATTACATACGCCGGCGAGACCATTGTTCGAGCTCATACAGCTCGTCAGCTAGCCCGCGACCGAATATCTTTGTCGCAATAACACCAAAAAGATCGTTATGATAGTCGACATCGAAGCGTTCACTTCACAGCGGGATCTCTAGTACTTCTCTGGTCACCATGTCGCCAGGTCGGCCTATCAGAGAAGGTTCTCTCCCGTTACAACGGCCCCTATAAAGTACTCCGCCAACTCAGCGACGTGCATTATGAGATCGGACCCCTAGACAAAGCCTCTTCAACCTCTTCACTACAAACGGACGTTCAATAAAACTTTTGGTTGGGCTAGTTGGTACATGCTTACTGAAATACAAATAGACGCAAACCCTCGAGGAAGAAAATTAAAGACAGAACAGAATGGTGTTCTTGCCTTTGCGAGCGCTACTGTCATTTCCCTTGACAACTTGATGACGTTGCTCGAGTTTTATCTGTGCTCGACGTTCGTGTGTCACGATAATCAGTTTTATATTCAGAGAAAAGGGATATGCTTTGGTTCATGCGTGGCGCCTGTCCTATGTAACATATTTTTAGCGGATTTTGACAGAGAAGTGGCTCAGGTTATTGACGATGCGAAGCTGAAGATTTTTAGGTATGTAGATGAATTTTTAGTCGTTTTTATAGCTAACCCTTTTTTGACAACCACTAAACTCACTGGATGAGGTTTTAGCTCTTTTTAGACATGCCAAGGTACTTGTTTTCACGCATGAACTTCCTGTTGGCAGCGTGTTGCAATTTTTAGACCTGAGTCTCACTTTCTCGGAGACGCACATATGTTGGGCATATTGTCCTCGTTCACACAAGGCACTTCTACCTTTTGATGCTTCGCATTCTAAACTTGTCAAGAGGGCCGTTGCTTCCATGTGCCTGGAAGGAGCACTGGTAAAATCTTGTCCGCCTAGAATGCAGGAGAGTTTCAGTAATCAGGTCACGCGGCTGTGTTCAGCTGGCTACCCTGGTTCTGTCGTCGTTGCAGTCTCAGAAACCCTCCTTCCAAAACTGAAGGGATCGAAAAGAAACAGGCAGCCGATGGAAAAAAGGCCCATGGTTATACCATATGGGCACGAGGTTGCTCACAACCTTAAGAGTGTGGCTAACAGGTACAAAGTACATTTGGTGTTCTCGGCGCCCCGCAAGTTGGCGAGCCTGTGCCCACGAATTTCGACTGCACCGACGCCCTCCCCGTGTGGGAAGAGGCACGCAAGGCCGTACGCCGCCTGCTCGGTTGGCGTGGTGTACGAGATCCCGCTTAGTTGCGTTAGGGTTTACATCGGCCAGACAGGCCGGAGCATAAACGACAGAATTAGGTAGCATGGACTTTACGTGAAAAATGAACTTTCAGCCCATTTGCCGATGCACTGTGGTTCCTGTAAGTGTGAGCCTGGGTTTTCCAGTGTTTCCGTTCTTGGAAAGAGTAATGATACCTTAGCGCGTGAAATCATGGAAGCATACTAAATTAAAAAGAAGAGAGATATATGTGTTAGTGACACTTCTGTTGCTCTGCGTGGTGGTGAATTTGATTTCTTCAATTTTTTTTTCCGTTTAATCGTTGTTTTTTTTTGTCATTTGTTGTCGATCTTATCGAGTGTTTTTTGACGAGCATGTGAGGCGATGTGCGCGCGCATTGCTCCTACGGGTATAAATCTCCCTGATGTTGGGAGAATAAAGTTAGTTGCGAGTGACGCCCTTTCTGTTCTGTCTTTAATTTTCTTCCTGGAGGGTTTGCGTCTATTTGTATTTCAGTAAACGGACGTTGTGCACGTTTCACGACTGCACAGCAAACGGGTTCGAGCCTTTTAAGGAGTTTTGGGCTCGGCTCTTAACTTGCATCCTAAAGGTACTACGTAAAACCCCCCTTCAGGAGGTTTTAGGGGGGTACGCAGGGCAAGATGGCGGTGCCTGTTGAAGCGAGAGCCGTCCACTTCGGTTCTTTCTAGCCGTCGGCCTGCATTATTAAACTCATTCATAGCCAAATAATGCTCGTATTTGATTTAGATTTGAGTAATGAGGCTTCGCTATGCGTATACTGCCGATAAAACAGCTTCGTTTTCGAGATACACAGTCGATTTGTGGCGCAGAAGGCTTAACAAGGTTTGTTTACAAAGTAAACGGAGTCATAAGAGGGAATTAGCAGAGTCTTTGGGAGGTAACTTTGGTGTTTTTATTTCTCAGTTCAGGGGCTTGAACGGATTTCACTGGAAGTTTTTCTGCTTCTTTTGAGAGCTTTTAAAACCCCCGTTTATACGCGGCCCGAGAGAGGGCGAGAAAAAAAAGGTATTTCAGGCACTACACTGCCGTTTTAGAGCCATTTCTTGCAACTATTCATCGCTAAGACATATTACAAAATGGACATTCACGTATGCATGCACAAACATGACATTTGAATACAAGCACGCACGACACACGAATCGAACTCGCGACCACACGCAGTGAAAGCAAACACCATAACCATTACACCACAGCGCCACCACTACCTCGCATAGTTTTTCACGGGGTTATATATGTACAAAGTGGCTACTAACCCGTCGGCGACAATACAAACTTTTGTTCACGTAGCATTGGCATGTGTTAATGCTTTCGCAAGGCCAGTAGGTAAACTGAGGGGCGTCACGAAGGCCAAGGTAAACACCTTCAGCTTCGAACTATTCGGTTCGAAGTGTCGTGCGGCTAGAAAAATTGTAAACGTGTGCCCGTTTGATTACTTCGACATTGCTTCAGTCGCCCGAAATTCGTGGATACCAGCATGAAAAAAACGTATCCTCAGATGGCCGAACACATGTGCATTCCGTGGGCGTATGATGTGGAGCTATTTTAGTTGTTTCTGCCGCGAGTTGCACGCGTCCCATGGCAGCGGCGTGTTCTCCGCTGTCCGAGACCACCTGTGTTTCCATTGTAGGGGTCTGGGCATCCCACCGCACGGAACCCCTCAGAGACGAGGACGAAACACTGAGCAACACATCTTTATCATTTCAAAACTCTGCCGCGACTTTCCTGTCAGCGGCCGCTGAGCGCGACCGCCGAGCGCGAGCCGCGAGCGTGCCTGTGTCGATCGTTCTCGTCTACCACCGCGCCGCTCACCGCTACGACTCCCATAGCATATAAAAGTTACTCACGCAGATGCCCATAAGCGTGTGCGCAGGGTTCCTCTTCAGGGGGAAGGCTCGTCGCTGCGCCCACCCTCCCTATTAAGTCAATGTACGAGGCAGACCCCCCCCCCCCCCTCGTGTGCACGCCTATGCAGATGCCCGAGTTACAAGTACATTGTAACGCGCCTACACTAAGTGCATTTATGCCGCGCGCACTGTCGCGAGCCAAACGCAGGTGCAGCAGCGCCTTCCGAGTAGCTGAACGATAATCTACTTCCACAATTAGCACTTATTCGCAACTCGCACTTTAGCAGGGCACACAGTGCTTCTCTAACTCAAATTCAGTATTTAGTCGCTTTCACACTCGGAGACTACCTACAATCTTACTAATTAACCTTCATTGTTAAACACCACACAATGCATTAAAGCGAATGCCTAAGGCATTCCCCAATGTCAAGTACAACCACCACAAATTAGCAGTGACAGGTATCCCGCTAAATAAAAAAGTTAATACACATGCTCTTCGCCCTTGTGAACATCCATGTGTACGTGGCACTCCTCTTTCACTAATGATATAGCACGAATTAAAAAAATATAGTATTACCATCTTCCTCAACGAAACAGCTGTTCTTCAAAAAAACATGGTTGATCCCTCCGTCATAGGAATCGGTATAACACGAAAGTGAAACGTGTCCTTACAGAAGTAGTTAAATGTTTACTGTACATTGATATAAGAGAGCCTGCAAAATGTCTATTGGTGTTTGACAGTTATAGCACCGTTTAATGTGGATTCATCCACGTTGACGCTTGGTGGTACATCTGTATCCCGACGCCTATTGTCCATGGTGAATGATTAAACAAACCCTTGTGGTCATAGATGCTTGTGGTAGCTGTACGGTGAGAGCGGAATCAGTGAAAGTGGTGTGACATCTAGAAGAGCGTCACTGATTGGACGCCGAACTTGGGCTAAAGTCGCCTACTCGCGGCATGTTAGAGTTATTGAACAACGCTGCCCGACGAGAGGCAACGCAATGCGCGTCGTGGCTTCCCCGTTGGCCGGCTGCGATTTTTCGCGGGGCAAGCTAGGAACGCGTAGTTACGGCCACGCGAAGCACTCGAGCGTCGCAAAGCTATTTTTGGCATGGATGTATGCTATGAGCGAGGCCGACGCGGAGGGCAAGGTCGCCACCTGGCAGTGTGTTAATGCGTCGACACAATTGCACTTTTCCCATTCGAAACGCGCCGAATGGGACGGACGCGTAGAAACAAAGCTGTGAAGGAACTAATCGTGCATTTCACGGTCATAATGCATTACTTCACTTTAGTAAGAACACTCCGAGAGGCCAGTGGTAGATATAAAAGGCTTGTTTTTAAAGGCTTCAGAGTATGTGACCGTGGCGCAGTGGATAGCGTGCCCGGCATCTCTTGTCGCGGACTCAGAGGTCGTAGGTTCGACTCCCGTTGACGGAACTTTTTTCTTTGTCTTCTGATCATGTGTATTTTTTCGACGTCATTTCCGTGACGGAAATACGTCACTCAAATCTTGGTGGACCCCGGCATAAAACACTTTCGTGTTAAAAATTATGGTTCTTTTGAATTGCTAGTATAATATATGCACAGAAGTAGACAGGTTGGCTTGTTCGCCATTCAAAATTTCATAGACATAACAAAGAAACACGAGGACTGTAGCAAATAGGCACAAAACTGGAAAAACTTAGTCATTTTAGCCCTGCGTCGTCCACCTGAACATTATGTTAATTTTTATTTCTGCAACACGCAGCTTCAGTATGCTACGATTGGTGAAGGATCACCGAATCTACGCAAGAACAGAGTGATCACTTTCTGCCTATCTGCCTGTCGCCTATTTATCTTTCACACTAATTCTGAAGAGTATATCATCTGTTCTACTTGTTTGGTAATATAAACACAGGTCAATAATTACATTGAGCAAGCAGCGTTTCCGCAATTTGGATTGCATGCAGAAGTTCATATATCAAATGATAAAATAAAAACAGTGTTTGCAATATTTTATTGGAATCAAAACAGGAGCAGTTCTCATGTCAGTGTACGCATACGTATATTTCCATCTTCTTGCACAGAGCCTACACCCAATAAAAAAAAAAACACTTGGAACGTATACAGTACCGCCCAAGCACTATATATAATTCACAGCAGTAAAGCAGCATGAAAGTAGTGTGGCAAATCTCATCATAACGCACACTGACATGTGCACTTCACAGTGCCAGTATGTAAGCACAATCCAAAGAAATGGGATGTACAAGGCAGTTGGAGTCGGCCTACACGTGAAGGCAACTAAATTAGCACAATAAGGCTAGCATCACCTTTAAGAAATGTGCAACCATGGAAGTAGGCATGTTGTAGTTTTTTATTGAATGAGTTTGCCCTATGGCATCAGAACATGTCATACATCATCATACACATAGGTCGGCACTTTAAGGGAGTACTCACTCAAACTCACTCACCACAATTTCTTCAGCCTTCGCACTCACTCACGTTCACACTCACGTTCACACTCACGTTCACACTCACGTCCACTCACACTCATGAGTACTCACTCACGTTCACACTCACCTCCACTCACACTCAAGAGTACTCACTCACGTTTTCACACTCATCTCCACTCACATTCATGAGTACTCACTCACGTTCACACTCACCTCCACTCACACTCATGAGTACTCACTCATACTCAACTCACCACGTTCAAATGAGTGTGAGTGAGTGTGAGTTGAGTGCACTCACCGAAAAATCGAGAAAGATGCAAATAAAATAAATAATGAAAATTTTCCGGTCCGAGTGAGGATCGAACCCGCGTCGTCTGCGTGGCAAGCAGGTGTTCTACCACACAGCCATGCCTCTGCTTGGATATACTGTGAAAATAACTTCCTCTGCTTGGAAATACAGTGAAAATAACTTCCATGCTTCGCAAACGCAAGCGTCCTTTATATAACTTAAGAGTGTAGCTGACTGGGCTAGTTGGTTATGCATACTTAAATTAACAGCGCAAAGAACGGACACCACACAAAGGAAAATGGCGAGAAAATGGCGGATGCGTAAGCAAGCCATCGATTGCTCTATCGGGCAGAGAGCTGAGTTATTTAGAATGCGGGGGTGTGCGCAGCCGGCTGCTGTGACGATTACATCTTTTCATTTCGTTTTTTTGTTTTTTATAGTTTTTTAGTTTTCCTCCCCCCCCCCTTCTTTCCACTCGGGTGTTCCTTAACTGTTGCCACGTGCATTTATAAGATGCTCTCGTATCAATAAAACTTTCAGTTGGAAGTCAGCGCTTGTCCTGTGTGTTTCCTTTGTGTGGTGTCCGTTCTTTGCGCTGTTAATTTAAGTCCTTTATATAGGCGTCGCAATATAACATGTAATATCCCAGGAATATTGCGTGGTACAAGCGTAAATTGCCATCGGGCGTCAGAATATGTGACTATCATAACGATTCCATAGTTTAAAGCCAGCCACCCATTACAAACGGCACACACCTTACTGCGCGTATTCCCTTAACACCACGTAGTGGGTGCATAGCGAGTTCGAAAACATTTCCCACATTTGCCGCGCATAATTTCTCCTGGTTTAAACCATACTACCCATTACATAGTATGCACTAAGTGATTGAAGTACGCAGTAGGGACGGGATATCGCTATCGCGTTCAACTCTTAAAGGCGAAGCTTAAGGGTCCCCCAATTTTTTTAGATTCGGTGGTCATGGCGGCAGGTAGAGTCCGGCTGCGCAACTCCAGTATGTTTCGGAGACCTAGCAACCTCCACCAATTATAATATTGAACTCAGACACAGCCTTGACAAGCGAAACTGTATGATCAGACAGCACAGGAGCGTACGCCTATCCAGCGTAAAAACAGCGACAACGTCCTGCACGAGCTTCTCCTGCTTAGCGCTGACGATGTGACTGCACAGCTCTTCATGATGCACTTCGTCTTCATTACACATGTGTAAATAATGTAGTATATCGCTTCCCGTTTTCGTGCGGCAAGGTTTACATTGGGCAGTCGCGGAGATGCCTGATCGATAGGCTAAGGGAACATAAGCAGAAGGTGGGCAGATATCGAGATGGGCACGTGTCGGTGCATTGTAATGATTGTGGGTGTGAAGCGTTGTTCAAAGAGTGCGCCGTGTTATATAAGAATGCCGATAAGACAACGAGAGAGATTGTTGAAGCCGTCCTGATCACGAGGACAGGTGATAGTTGTGTCAGCTGCCCGTCGGTGGCACTGACTGAAAATGAATTGGCCTTTCTTGATGCAGCACCTTTTCATGTGTGATGAGAAGACCTTTTGCATACGGACCTATTTATACCGTTGCTTTCCAAAATAAACAAAACACTCAGTTGAATGTTAGCGCTTGTCCTGTTGTACCTTGCTCGTCCGTGTGTATTAGCATTATGCTCCATTTTGGTGCAAAGCAAGCTGTGGCACCCCCCGGTGGAAACGCGGGCCTTTCGTCGCTCGTACTTGGCTCGTGCGGAGGGTAAACGGCGCGGTGGCTGCGCGGACTGTCTCCCTAGGTGGGCGCGGCTGATAAGCAATGGCGCAGTGTTTTTTGTGGACACGTCATGTTGTACCTCGAGTTTTAAGAGCTTCGATCTTGAAAGCAGGAAGGGGAACGTGGAAGCTTGCGATGAAACATTCAAAAACAAGGGTGCAGGCTGGAGCCGACGTTTCAACCTGCCGACTTGTCTTCTTCAAGGCTGCACCTTGGAGAAGTCTAGGCCGCTTGTCAAAACGTCGGCTCCAACACACAGACCCTTTTGGCGATTCTCTCATCAAAGTGTATTCTTCAATGTTTGAATAGGATCATGATGAATTATATGGAGCAGCGCTAGAACGAAGACAAGGACGAGAAAATACAGGGCATGCGCTGTACTCACAACTTAGGTGTATCAACATTAGACTGCAAGAACACCTAGGCTCGCTCTCCTCCTCTAATGCTACTTCTTATCATCTACCCAACCATTGCCGTTCGTGTGGATGTAATCCGCATTTCATTGACACTGCCATTCTTTCACGTCATCATATTAAAACGACAAGAGAAATAATAGAAGGTTTTCATATCAATAGATTAAAAGAGAAATGCATCAGTCAAGCTTCTATTGACCTTCCATCTAAAGAATTACATTATCTCATGCACACGTGCATAGTATAGTGCTACATCGTACCGTTTTTATCCACTGTATCATTTCTTTTTTGTTTAATGCTGTGTATGATTTGCACGAGGCGGTCTTCCGGCTGATATCGCCCTGAAGTGGTTCGCGTGGCACCTCTGATGACAATGACTTGGACGATGCTGGATATATAAGTGGCGTTTTTTCCAATAAAATTTTAGTTGTGAGTACAGCGCATGTCCTGTCTTTTCTCGTCCTTGTCTTCGTTCTAGCGCTGCTCCATATAATTCATCATGAACCCCAACCAACTAGCCCACCTTTCCGTTACTCTGCAATGCGTTTGAATAGGAGTTTGCATCTTTCGTGTGTACACTAACGCATGACAGAAGTTTAGGGGAAGGCGATGCTTGAACTGACGACCGATCGTTGATCAGGGTGTGTCACTGGGGTGTGTGATCAGGGTGTGTCAATGATTCAATGACTCAACTCGTCGAAACATTGGCTCAAGCAACATTCCCTATTCAACAATGTGTAATGTGTAAGAAAAAGCTATCAATATTGTTTGATTGTGTGTATTAAGTGCCGTAGAACTGATGTCACCGAACGCCGTTTGAAGTGGTACGAAAACTCACGTGATCTATCTACGTCACCAAGTACGTCATCTTTTGACTTCGCAGATCGCAGAAAAGTTTTACGTTACTGTTACGTCATCATCGCATGACGTCACATGACGTCCCGTGACATTATTGCGTGCAAAACGTGCGCCAATCCCGGAGCTAGTTCAGCAGCATGTGAGGTGCAAAAAGCCTGGACGAGGGGTGTGGCACAGCAGTCGGCGGAGACCGTCAAGGTGAGTCAGTGTGTAGAATAACAAACAGCTGAGCTAGTTTGGTAGGTATTCTTATGAAAGAGACAGGGCGTGCAAACACGGACACAAGAGATAACTCAAGACACCAGAAACACCGTTTGTGGGGTCGTGACTTCTCTATTATGCCCGTGTTTGCACACCCCGCATAAATTTAATCTTGCCTTTCACACTGCAGCTCGTCATGTCTTGAAAAAACTTTGGTCACCAAATCTGTAACTTGGCCAAGCACCAAGTGTGCAGCAGGCCTTTTAGAGTTACACAGTGTAACGTGCTGGCGAACTTCTTTTTTTTTAGCTTTGATAGTAGGGCTGTCTTGGCTCATTCTCATTTCACGCATGTGTGATTACAATTCGTTTGTAATATATATTCAGCGTTGTCATTATAAATAAAAATCCTTTAATAATATTTGGCATATATATGCCTATCTGACCAAATTTATGGTGCATTGATGCCAATGTTTCGATGGCATTGTTCACTGAAATGACGATAATATAAATGCCCCTGCATTGCAAGAACGCATCGCAGTTTTAAGGAAAAGTTGCATTAAAGGAGGGCTGTGGGAAGGGTATGCAGGTGTTCACTGGTGAATTTCTGCTGAGATCGATGTCACTGATTTATTGCTGCATCCACTCGTTTCCTATAAGATGTCTCCCTCTAAGTATATGAAATAATGATCTTTTAGGCTTTTCGAATGTTAACTACTCATAAACATCAAATGACAAGCTGCTCGGTGGGCATTTTTTTGCACCTGTGACCAATGAGAGGGCAACACGTTAAAGGTGCAAGCCCCTCGATTCGGAGAGGGCCAGCCAAATGCAGACACGAACCGGCACACCGACCTACTTTCTCACAATCCCTTCACGTCGTAGGGCAACGCGCGCTGTACATGAGTCGCGGAAGTCCGCCAGACGGATGTAAGCGTCGGTGGTATAGTGGTTAGCATAGCTGCCTTCCAAGCAGTTGACCCGGGTTCGATTCCCGGCCGACGCATGTTTTTTTTTTTTTTATTATTATTACTGCCTTTTTTTTTTTTTTTTTTTTTGAGGTTGTGTTACGATGGGCAATACGTTGCTTCTTGTATCGACAAATGGCAAATCAGCTGTTTGACGGAAACTCCCGACAATTTGAAAGAGTTCAAAGTTGGCTTTTTCCGAGGCTTCTAAAGCAAATGAAGTTCTGAAGCTCAAGTAGGACTTACTGACAGTGATTTTTTAGACATTGTTTGAGCTTTTACACTCAGTGACACCGCGGCAGCTTCACAGGTGACGTGCCGAATGCCGACTCAGAGGACACGCGTACGATTAGTGATTGCGGTGACCACATTTTGATGGGACGGAAATGCAAGAACATCAGTGTGCATCCATTTAGGTGCATGGGAAAAGAATCCGACTGCTCAAAATTAATGGCTGATAAGGCACGCCTTCCTTTTCGGACCTAAATACCGTGTATTCTTTTTATGGTAGGCTTTGCTTACTGCGTCTTATTGCGAAAAAAAAAGGACTACCCTGGTCGCACACATTGCCAAGGCATGTTAATAGTAACGATGACAGAAATTATGGTTATCAGCTTGGGTCCTTGGCCTCAAATACTGTAGCTGTGCACCCCTTACTGTGGGGGTTTCGAAGCTGCGACGTTTAAATCTCTGAGGCCACGGTTCATGTAACATTTTCAGTGATAGAAATACTGACAGCACTCTATCGGTTCACAGCCACCATGCATACTGCGAACTCTATTAATGACTCTTTCCACATTTCAAACTTTTCTGCTTCTGTCTGAATTCTAGAACGTACTCTGCAGTGGTATCGTTCTAATTATTCCCTCTTTTCGGTCTTCTGAACTGCAGCCTATTTGAACAGATGTCCGGTACATAGATGTGAATGTTCCAATGCTGTGGTTTTCTAGACCGTCGAAAATATCAATACTTATGAAGTATACCTTATGTTTTCATTTGTCTATTTTTCGCTTTTTTTTCTCATTCTTTGCACTCATGGTAGGAATACTTTGCGGTCGAAAATAAAAAATCACAGCATATCCACGAAGTGAATGATGGTGAGTGGGCGAAGCTCGGAGGGATCATTCGGGTAACCGTGAATCCCCCCGTACATTGCCCACTCGATCATGCAAAGACGCGACAACACGTGTCACGTCTTTGCATGATCCTGGGTGTTCGATCGTGAGCTGGGCACGAGCGTCGCCGACTTGTGTTCTGGGCGCTCCCAGCCTCAGCGACAACGCCAGTTCGCGTTCCACGACAGAGGAAGACGATGCCACCTACTCAGACGCCGAAGTCCACACCAGTGCTCGACGCAACACCCTCGCCTCCGCATGCATCACCACAGTACGCTGCTGTGAGTTGTGAAAGACACGCGTCCTTGGCTATGGGTTGTGCCACCGTGAGTACGGGAGCCGCCTCATGCTCCGCGGATACCGGCTGCCCTGGTTTTGCGACTCCGAGCGAAAGAGAAAGCGCCCCAAGAGCGAGCCCCTTTTCTTATTATAACAGCGCCATCTATCATCTTTAATCATCAACGTATACGAAAAACCACTAACGCCATCTAGTGATATTATTTCCAAGGACATATACACGCAACGCCATCTATTTATGCTGCAGTTCATAAACTAGAGGTAGCAGCCTGGACACACAACGCCATGTATTGAGCCATTCATAAACTAAACTAGAGGTGGCTACATACAGAGGAGCGACAGACCCACGCCTTAAGGAGCTTCGCCCCTAAAAAAAACCGTTACGCTAGACGGGCAGTGCGGCTATAGCATTCAGCGCTTTTAGATGCGAAGCGTCTTATGGCGAAGTTCAATCCGGTGGTGGTGGTGGTGGTGGTGGTGGTGTGCGGCCGACCACCCTTACTGCGCATGCGCCAACCCTTTAAAAAAATAAAGATAAAAAACCTCCTCTCCCCCTCTCTCTCCGCTAGGCATCCCTCCCCGCGGCGACCACACTCTCACTGCGCATGCGCGTCCCCTCCCTCTCTTCCCTCCTACGCTCCCCCCCTCTCTCCTCTAGGCATCCTTCCCACGGCGTCCACACACCCACTGCGCATGCGCGTCCCCCCTCTCTCTCCTCTCCCCCCTCTCTCATATTCCAGCAAGAAACACCGGTCTATCACTGCGTGATTGCGCCTCCCCAGGTTTCTCTCCTGCGTAACGCCGCGATGAGCGCCAGCGTCAACGCCGCCGCCAGTGTAAGCGTTAGCGCCCAGTGCTTCGCATCTACACATGGTTCCCTTTAGCGGGAGATGGTGTAATTTTTTTTTTATTACCGCTTCGTTTCTCCTGAGCTGTCGCACCCTAACAATAGTATAAATTTTTGTCAGAGTTTACTGATTGGAATTAGTTCTACGTGTGCATGTGAGATTCACCACACGTTCTCTGCTCAAGCACAAGCCATTTTATTGGTAACTGAATTCCATTAAGATTTATTCGTTTCCTACACTGCGTAAGTAGTTTTTCGAACGCACTTTCGCGACAACGTTTGTTGTGGTTGTTGCACTACTTAAGAAAGCTTCCGAAGAATGAGCATTTCTCTGTGTTACACCATATATAACAGTGTGAGGCTATGAGTAACGCGCTGGAAGAATATCAGCAATGTTGACGCCTGAACAAATAAGCTATACCGTATTTCAAAGAGGACTTCATGGTCACCGAAACTATTTTTATGTGGGACCGCTATCACGTATATTATAGGAGGTTATTAAATAAATATGGGTAGTTTTAAATACAAGTTGGAGAATTTACGCATTAGGTTCGTACTGAATACAATCAAATCAAATCGACGAAATAATTTCATTGTTAAGGTTATGAGCGGATTGTTCATTTCCGGCTAAAACGTACACACGTAGCTTGACGTGACCCAAATACCAGACAAGGCTGTAGCGCAGCAAACACTGTGCACATGTACAATACATCAAATAAATTACCCCAACAGATATGTCAGTTTATGTCCAGAGACTGCTGGAATTGCCCTCGAACGCAAGAACTAGTGCTGAAACCAGCAAGAAAATAAACCGCCAGGAATGAGACAATATTTCCGTCCCAATTCGATCATTCATCCGTCTAGGCAACCCAACACTCGTTTATTCCGAATATGCGAGGCCCAACAAGATTTTATCGAACTCCCTCGGAAGACGGGATGATCATCTTCCAGGCAGCACACAACGTCGGGCCGATATTGGTTTTAAGGCGGCTGTGGGCGGCCCAACCACGGTCCGTCGTTGCCGGCATGGAGCCAATATGGGCGGAGCCGTTGACTTTCGCCGGCAATATTGGGCCAATTTTGCCGTCCTTCAGCCCATGTTGGGCTTTCACCGGCAACATTGGGCCGAGTTTGCCGGCCTCCCGCCGTACTTCCGCCTATATCGGCTTAGCCGATGGCTTTCACCGGCAACATTGGGCCGAGTTTGCCGGCGTCCCGACATACTTCCGCCGATTTCGGCTTAGCCGATGGCTTTCACCGGCAACATTGGGCCGAGTTTGCCGGCGTTCCGCCGTACTTCCACCGATATCGGCTTAGCCGATGGCTTTCACCGGCAACATTGGGCCGAGTTTGCCGGCGTCCCGCCGTACTTCCGCCTATATCGGCTTAGCCGATGGCTTTCCCCGGCAACAGTGGGCCGAGTTTGCCGCCGTTCTGCCACACTTCCGCCGATATCGCCGTAGCCGATGGCTTTCGACGGCAAAATTGGGCGGAGTTTGCCGCCGTTCCGCCGCACTTCCGCCGATATCGCCGTAGCCGATGGCTTTCACCGGCAACATTGGGCCGGGCTTGCCGTCATTCTGCCTTGTATCAGCTGCTTCAACTGATATCGGCAGCTGAAGGGTTTTCACAGACAGAATTGGGCCTTTTTATCCGTGTTGTTGCCGCTCTTAAAGCAATGCTGGCTGAGTCAATTGTTGGTTAGCTTTCATCGGCGAAGCTGGAATACCTTCTTGTCTTCCTTCAGACAATCATATATTGCCCTGTTGAGAACGTCCTCCAGCGTCGTGGTGCTACAGCAGTCGTCGTCACCGACACAGGTACGTATTTTACGGCGGAAATAACGCAAACCATCTTGACATACAAGTCACCGACGGACAACCGCAACTATCACCCGCAGACGAATGGTCTCACCGAGCGGCTAAATAAAGCCGTCGCTGACATGCTGGCAGTCTACTGTACGTCGACGTCGAACAGAAGCTTGTAATGCCATAGAGCATTAAGCGCTTGAATATTACTCGCCTAAGCTGCAGAAAGCTGCTACATGGATTTGTGTACTAGCAAAAATAAGAAAGTGCATGCATGCATTGTATCGTGCTTATGCCGCATCTACTATTCGGGGCGCGAAGTAACGCCGAGTAAATAGCTTGCATCCTCTTGTTAGTTTTTGCAAGGAGATTAACTAACAGTTATCACTAGCACTGTGGCTTTTCTACCCAAAAGCGGCCTTCAGACCGACTCACATTAGATGGCCATTTCGTTGACGAGCTGTTCAACGCTACAAAAACTGAACTTACATTCAAAGTACTTCTCTTTCATAAAAGTTTTTGCCATTGGTCGGTAGACCTCACTGATATATCCAGCATCAGGATTCGCCCAATCATTCCCGCAGGAATACATTTAGCGGAAGAAGTTTGATGTGAATACTAATTCTGTGCATAAACCGGGACTTACATCATATTTCTAGCGCTGTATCCTTTACATCCTTTCAGCCACTGACCGCATGGTGCGAGTGCTTATAAACTGCACGAATAGTTTGCTGTCTGTAGGTGTGCACGTATTTACACACGCGCATGTTGTGGTCAATCGTAAGAAACGCATTAGCTTCTGTGATGTCACATAATTTTGCCTCGTGGAAGTAGTAAAATGCTCAACAAGGAGTGTTGCTGAGCTAGTTGTTCATTATACTTGAGAAAAATAGGTATGGCGCAAGAAAGACCGGGAAGAAGTGTAGATGTGTTTTTTCGGTAAAAACCTTCCAAACCAACTAGCCCACCAAGACCAACAATTATTAACGAACATACAAACACGTGTTTGACACGTGTTTGCCAGTTCGTGTTTTCACTTTATCGCCATCTTTTTGTCCCAAACCTATCATTTTGAAGTAAAAGTCTCGCTTGCTTCCCACGATTGCTTCCCACGTGCTTTTAGAAACAGTCGCATTTAATGTTACTATAATTGCACTGGAAATACGATAAAAAATGCGGTTGCAACGTGGTGTGCGGAAAGTTTTCACGTAGCGACGCGTCGTAACAAGCGATGCATTGCAAATTCCGCGTAGCCCACAGACGACATGCTGTGGAGGGGGGGGGGAGGGAAGGGACACGGGGGGGGGATGGGGGGGGGGCGCTATTGTCGGAGGCTGGGGGGGAGGGCTCCTAAGAAGGGAGAATCAGTTTTTTTTGCGTCTTCAACCTCTACCCCTCCCCCCCCCCCCCCGCTTTTACTCCTGTCGTTTGGCGTTACTGTCGCGAAACTTGCTTGACCAGGCAGGGAAGGGTAGCCAGCTCGATGGAAGGATAAGTTGTAGCGAGAGCAGGCTTTTTCGCTCCGGCCAGCAGAGTTCTTCAAAAAAGTGTCGGTGTGTGGACATGTGCGGAGGAGAGTCAAAAACGTGTGCGAGACGGATATGCGGCAAGATTCCAGCACTGTTTTCGGCAGATATCACCGCAGCTAGCAACCAGTGGCTACGTGCTTCCATATTGGACTCCTTCGCTTTATTTAAGGACACGTCTTGACTGCTCTTACGTCTGTCCAGTCAGATTTTTGTTCTCTTTATCGTGCGTTCGCTATTGACCGTGCCTTTTATTCGCTCGTGTTCCTACCGATCCAAGAGCCACACGTGAAAGGTATTCATGCACGCTTCTTTTTCCGTTACATTCTTACCTTGAGATAAGAAATGCGTGCTTGCGTGTCTACCTTGCTTAGATGTACAGTATACGGAACCTTGCGGCAACACTCGCAACGGTTTTCAGGTCGCGTGCTGTAGTTTATTCATGTTTGTGTCCCATAAGTTATGCCTGAAAGAATTGTGATTTCCGCTCAAAGGATAGGGGTAATTTAATTTCCAGTCATGTGTTACTATGGACTCACGTTTGCGAACCCACCCAACCTTACTTTTCGGTGAACTTGATAAACATGGGGGGGGGGGGGGGGGGGGCGCTCCTCTGTTAGTTACTAGCCCACGCGTATACATGCTCTTCTGGTCTGTTTGCCCCCCTTAATCTCCCTTTCTCGCCGGGCCGCCTAACATGATCTTTGTTTTCTTCGGGTACATCTTTAATCAGGCTTTAATTTACATCACCAGTATTTTTTTTTTGTTTCGTGATTCGTCACTGTCATTGCCAAAAAGCGCGATATTGTCCACAAAACACAAGTAGCTATGATATTCTTCATTATTTCTTAATCATATTTTTTCCCGTTCTATGTTTTTAAATATTTATTCTGAATGTGCCGTGAATAACATTGAAATGATTTTAACTCTTCGCCTGACCCCACTCTCGATTCTCAATATTTTTGTGTTTTTCATGAGTAATACGGTGGCCGTGGGATCGTTTTAGATGTTGGCTACGGTATCTATAGATGTTTAGGTGTTCCTTTATGGCATCATTATTCCGGAACTGCTGGCGTGTGTTCATATGTGTGAATAAATTTCTGTTTATCACTTTGCAAATGTGTTGCTTCTTCATTACCTAGACGCATGCGTAATTGATGCAGCAGGACTTTCATTCTTTTAGTTGTTTTGGAGACAATATTGACTTTCCTTCTCGGCCTTGCACGGTTCCACAGAATTCTGGGTCTCAATGCTACGCTAAGACCCCAAATAGGTCGTTCTGCTTACGACGCATTTACCGAATACGGTGCCAACGGTAGTCGATGAATGCCGTTGTGCCGCGAATAGGTTTCTTTAGCACTGCTGACTTACAGTACAGCAATCACAGGAACACCGAACTATGCATGGTCGGCGCGCAGCCGTTTCACTTTATAACACGCGTATCAGCCTTTCTAATCAAGCTACTGTACGCATCGAGCAACTACCACCGGTGTCCCCATCTAAACTGGCTACGAGCAGACTACAACGGCACAGTATATTACCTTACTCACAGCACGGTAAATTACCATAATAACTAGTGCTAACCGTCGCACCGGTGGCTTCCCGACGTCGGCGAGGCTGACACCACGCGGGCATCAGCCAGCTTACATAGGCCCAATGAGGCTTTCCATGATCTGCTGAATAACGGCAGGCCGGTCTCGGACCGACGCTGGCAAGCCGTCATCGGCCGAACGCAGGCAAGCCGCCATCGGCCCGGCGCCGGCAAGCCCTCATCGGCCCGGCGCCGGCAAGCCCTCATCGGCCCAACGCCGGCTAGCCCTCATCGGCCCAACGCCGGCTAGCCCTCATCGGCCCAACGCCGGCTAGCCCTCATCGGCCCAACGCCGGCTAGCCGACATCGGACCGATGTGGGTGAAAGTAGCGCGAGCGTCATTTGCCGACATGGGGCCAATATTGCCGCCGACGTTAGCCGATGTTGGGCCGAGATCGGTCCAATGCCGGCGTGCTGCCTGGGCTAGGACTGCACGGAGTGATTATCACGTGGATTATTGCAGCTGTTACGCT
>JALIZH010020751.1:0-31465 GCA_030522465.1 Rhipicephalus appendiculatus | reverse complement strand
AAGACCCATTGCTTTTCCTGAAAACACTGACGGCTGTGACACTGACGGCCACAGTGTCACAGCTCTCGTCGACACCGGAGCCGATTATTCCGTCATTAGTGGGATGTTCGCCGCGAAGTTGAAGAAAGTGAGGACTGCTTGGGAAGGCCCTGAAATCCGGACAGCTGGAGGCCACCTGATAACGCCGATTGGTGTCTGCACGGCGAGAGTCACCATCAATAACAGGACTTATCCTGCGAGCTTTGTAATCCTACAAAACTGCTCCAGGGATATGATACTTGGAATGGACTTCCTAAGCGACCACGGCGCCGTCATCGACCTAAGGTCTGAGTCGATAACACTAACTTCAGAAAAAGCGCTGCCTACCCAGACGACGCCGGGGAACCATGCATTGAACGTGATAGAAGAGCACGTCACCATCCCACCTCTCTCCAGCGTCATCATTCCCGTCGGCACCGAAAAACCCACAGACTTCGAAGGCGTCATCGAGGGCGATCAACACCTGCTTGTAAACCGACAGATTTGCGTCGCAAGAGGCATCGCCGAGTTGCGCGAAGGAAAAGCAACAGTGATGCTCACGAACTTCAGCAACGAATACAAGCACGTGAGCAAAGGCACGACGGTCGCCTACATCGAAGAAATTGTGGAAGCCAGCGACGCCCTCGCCCTCGCCGAGTTTACCGAACGTGCTTCGACGAAGCAAGCTCACGAACTATCTTTCGACGTCAGTCCGAGCCTTCCGACGCATAAACAAGAACAGCTGAAAACCCTGCTCCTGCAATACAAGGACTGCTTTTCGTCGTCGTCAAGAGTTCGACAGACCCCAGTCGCACAACACCGCATCATAACAGACGAAAGCGCCAGGCCACTACGTCAGAGCCCGTACAGAGTTTCAACGCGGGAACGCGAGGCCATCAAGAACCAAGTCGACGAAATGCTGCGCGACGACATCATCCAGCCTTCAAAGAGTCCGTGGGCGTCACCCGTGGTGTTAGTGAAGAAAAAGGACGGAACCCTACGCTTCTGCGTCGATTATCGCCGCCTGAACAAAATAACGAAGAAGGACGTGTACCCTCTCCCACGGATAGACGACACCCTGGATCGACTCCACAACGCGAGGTACTTTTCGTCGATGGACCTCAAGACCGGCTATTGGCAAATTGAGGTCGACGAGAGAGACCGAGAGAAGACCGCGTTTATAACACCAGACGGTCTCTTCGAGTTCAAAGTCATGCCCTTCGGTCTTTGCTCGGCACCTGCGACTTTCCAACGGGTTATGGATACAGTACTGGCAGGATTGAAGTGGCAGACTTGCCTGGTGTACCTGGACGACGTCATTGTATTTGCTTCAAACTTCGACGAACACCTCCGGCGACTTGACGCAGTACTTCAAGCAATCAGGGCCTCCGGACTCACCCTCAAGCCAGAAAAGTGCCGCTTCGCATACGAGGAACTCCTGTTCCTGGGTCACGTTATCAGCAAGTCTGGTGTTCGCCCCGACCCACGGAAAACAGCTGCCATCGCTGCCTTCCCGCCGCCCACCGACAAGAAGGCCGTACGCCGATTTCTCGGCTTGTGCGCCTATTATAGACGCTTCGTCAAGGAATTTTCCCGCATCGCCGAGCCACTAACTCAGCTCACGAAAAACGACGTGGAATTCAAGTGGGGAGCGAGGCAAGTCGAAGCATTTCAAGAATTGAAACGACGCCTGCAGACGCCTCCAATACTTGCGCATTTCGACGAACACGCCGACACGGAAATCCACACCGACGCAAGCAGCGTAGGACTCGGCGCCGTTCTTGTCCAGAGAACTGACGGCGTGGAAAGGGTTATCAGTTATGCTAGCCGGTCGCTATCCAAGGCAGAAGCCAACTATTCCACAACAGAAAAGGAGTGCCTCGCCATCATCTGGGCTACGTCCAAGTTTCGCCCCTACCTCTACGGGAGGCCCTTCAAAGTTGTGAGCGACCACCACGCCTTGTGTTGGCTAGCTAACTTGAAGGACCCTTCAGGTCGCCTCGCAAGATGGAGTCTAAGGCTTCAAGAATTCGACGTCACCGTCGTTTACAAGTCCGGACGAAAACACACTGACGCCGACTGCTTGTCTCGTGCCCCCCGTCGACCCGCCGCCGCAGGATGACCAGGAGGATGACTTCTTCTTGGGAACCATAAGTGCCGACGACTTCGCCGAACGACAGCGAGCCGACCCGGAACTCAGGGGCCTTGTGGAGTATCTCGAAGGCAAGACCGCCATTGTTCCAAAGGCATTCAAGCGAGGACTCGCGTCGTTTTCCTTGCGAAACGGCGTTGTCATAAAGAAGAATTTCTCGCCACTTCGAGCCGATTACCTTCTCGTAATGCCTGCAGCCCTGCGACCAGAAGTCCTCCAGGCACTACACGACGACCCGGCGGCCGGACACCTCGGACTTTCCCGCACGCTCGCAAGGGTACAGGAAAAGTACTTCTGGCCGCGCCTTGCCACCGACGTCGCCCGCTACGTAAAGACGTGCCGAGACTGTCAGCGACGGAAGACACCGCCCACAAGACCAGCAGGCTTCCTTCAGCCGATCGAGCCTCCTCGGCGACCGTTCCAGCAGATCGGGATGGACCTCCTGGGGCCGTTCCCAACGTCGACTTGCGGAAATAAATGGATCGTCGTGGCTACCGACTACCTCACCCGCTACGCCGAAACAAAGGCCCTGCCTAAAGGCAGTGCCGCCGAGGTAGCCAAGTTCTTAGTTGAGAACATCGTCCTTCGACATGGCGCCCCAGAGGTTCTCATCACCGACAGAGGTACGGCGTTTACTGCTGACCTTACTCAGGCGATCTTGAGATACAGCCAGACAAGCCACCGCCGGACCACCGCCTACCATCCACAGACCAATGGCCTCACCGAGCGTCTCAACAAGACCATCGCCGACATGCTGGCCATGTACGTCGACGTCGAGCACAAGACGTGGGATGCGATCCTTCCGTACGTGACTTTCGCATACAACACGGCCGTGCAAGAAACGACGCAGATGACGCCATACAAGTTGGTCTACGGACGGAGCCCGACAACGACGCTCGACGCCATGTTACCGAACGTGACCGACGAGGAAAACGTCGACGTGACCGCCTACCTACAGCGCGCCGAAGAAACACGTCAGCTCGCCCGCCAGCGGATCAAGAATCAGCAGACGACTGACAGCCGCCGCTACAATCTTCGACGACGGTTCGTGGAATACCAGCCCGGCGACCGCGTTTGGGTGTGGACGCCGATACGCTGACGTGGACTTAGTGAAAAACTTCTTCGACGATACTTCGGACCGTACAGGGTAATTCGACGCCTCGGCACACTCGACTACGAGGTTGTCCCCGACGTCATTTCGAACTCTCAACGGCGCCGTACGCGACCCGAAGTCGTCCATGTCGTGCGCCTCAAGCCGTTTTACGCGCGGTAGTGAACATGAGGACTGTACTTTTTTTTCTTTCATTGGACTTTCTTGCTTGTGCGTATTGTTTACTGAACGTTCTTGATTTATTGTCGTTATTTATTGTTGCATGTATTTTTTTTCCATGTGTTCTATTGTTGCATGTATTTTTACCATATGTTCGGTTCTAAGCATCGGGACGATGCCTTTTCAGAGGGGGGGCATTGCCACGCACGTTTCTTTTACTGTATTCGGTTTACGCCCACAAAGACTGTGAACAAACCGCACCTGCAGTGTTCGAGAAGGTTCACGATTCTAGTAGATCATTTTGTTAAGATTGCGCGCAAGACGCGAACACCCAAGATTATTCGAGAGCTTGCGCGACGACCAGAGATAAGACAAGAATGTTTGACGCGTGAGTTATAAAAGCCGGCGCGTTCCAACGATGTTCAGTTCATCGACGGCCGACGCTCTATTCGCCGCTTTCAGTGCCAGTGTGCATTGCTGTAGCCTGACTTTCAGTTTCTTGGCCACAAGTTCGGCCTAATAAAGAGTTCCTTTCTTTTAACGCCGACTGTTGCCTTCGTCGACGTCACGACCACGTGACAATATTTATCGGACAATACCCCTGCGAGCGCGTTTTTGGCGCTGACAGCAGCCAGCGAAATTGCTCACGCTTTCTCGCCGGTAAAAAAACAGCACATGATGTTACATATACGATATCCAGATTAAACCCATTAAACACGTGCTAGATCTCATTGCTGACTTTTGGAACATATCTTCAATCTTATATTCTCAACTGGAATCTTTCCACAAAAACTACAGGTGGAATTCTGTAATTGCTCTTGCCTTACTTTCTAAGGTACATTCCTAACATATTGCGATTCAATATATTTACAAAGATTAAGCTTAATTTCCATAAAATCATGAGAGAGCAAATTCAACTCATATACCGAACCACTTTTATAACACAGTGTTTTATAAAGTACGAACCTGTGCGGCCGCTGTATGAAAGGTTTTAGAATATCGTATCACCTTTTTCTCGAATGTTATCGACACCACAAGGTCATTTTTGGTTGTCGACCACAAAATCAGTACACAGAAGTGAAGATGCTAATGAATTCGGGCGTAATATAGCTTCCATTTTAAACATTTGGGAGCGTGGTTCCTCAATTTGTGGAATACACCGAGGTACCTTGATAGGGTGGCACGAATTTGATCAGTATGCTGGAACCAATCCATGTGTTCTTCAAAAATGACAACTAGAAACTTGTAGAAAAAAAAATGCCCCCCACCTCCCCGAAGGGAATCGTGAGGAAATGCGAATGCATTTCGCGCGCGCTTCCCCCCATTTATATATGGTGGTTGTGGTTCGAAGAAGGAAAAGGCGCCAAATTTCTGCAGCCTGGTCGGGAGCACGGCGCAGCGCCTGTTTTATTTTTTTTTTTGCTTTTTTTCTGTTTTTTCTTCTTTTTTTTATTTTTTTTTAATTTTTTCTTTATTTTCTTTTGTTCTTGTTCTTTTTTTCTTTTTTTATTAAAAAAAATTTTTTTTTTTCATATATAGCTCCGCCGAGCTCCCGCGATGCGAGCGCCCTCACGCACCAGAGCGCGCTCCTCCTCTCCACTCACTATAACACCTGCCGAGGCCACCGCGGACAATGCCAACGCCGGATTCCTGACATAGCCCGACTAAGAAATGCATTCGCATTTATAACTGGGGATGCGTAAAGCAAGCAGCGATGGAGCGGTGTTTCCTACGGGAACATACCAA
Organism: Rhipicephalus appendiculatus; assembly: GCA_030522465.1. Classification (NCBI taxonomy): domain Eukaryota; kingdom Metazoa; phylum Arthropoda; class Arachnida; order Ixodida; family Ixodidae; genus Rhipicephalus; species Rhipicephalus appendiculatus. Next base: position 26,279 of record JALIZH010020751.1, on the reverse strand, counting down.
TCGCTGGTAATGTGCAATGAGAGACAGAAGACTCGGACTGGACACAGAGAGTCGCAGTCCGCTTTTAGTTAAGGCGCACGCTGCGAATTTTTATTGTTCAACAACGCACAGGAGAAATCTCCCACCGGCACCACCTTGGAGGTCAAGATCCATTGCCATATATACGGGGTGGCCAGTGAACGGTTGTGCAGAGCGAGCAGTCGGTTAGCAGACGTTGCTCGCTAGCAGACGCTAGTCTGCTAGCGAGCAGCAGACGCTAGCTGTCACAGGCAGCGTCTGGTAGCAAACTCGCGAGCAGACGCTGCCTGTGTCCGCGTCGCGAGTCGAGAGAGGGAGAGGGGGGGGCGTAGGAGAGGAGAGGGGGGCGCGCATGCGCAGTGGGAGTGTGGACGCTGCGGGCAGAGATGCCTAGAGGAGAGGGGGGGAGCGTAGGAGAGGAGAGAGAGGTGGGACGCGCATGCGCAGTGGGAGTGTGGACGGCGCGGGCAGGGATGCCTAGAGGAGAGAGGGGGAGCGTAGCATGGGAGAGAGGAGGGGAGGCGCATGCGCAGTGAGGGTGTGGTTGCCGCGGGGAGGGATGCCTAGAGGAGAGAGAGGGAGAGAGGAGGTTTTTTATTTTTTTTGAAAGGGTTTGCGCATGCGCAGTAAGGGTGGTCACGCCGCACACCACCACCACCGGATTAAGCTTCGCCATAAGATGCTTCACATCTAACACCTGCCGGCGAACACACCTCCTCAACCTATCCTCCTCCTCCTCCTCCGCGGACAACGCCGCACAACGCCAACGCCGGATGCCTGACATAGCCCGACTATGAAATGCATTCGCATTTACAACACGTCTAGTTATAATGTTTTCAAATCTAAGGCGATGTTCAGAATGATCGAGTTTGTTGGGTTCCTTGAATACAGTAACATTTGTTTTACTAATATCAAAGCTTAGTTTATGTACATTTAACTATAATGATAACGCTTATAACCGTGTACTAGCTTGAACGTGTATCTTATCGAGATGGATGCCAGGGAAAAACACACTAGTATCATCTGTACACAGAATGATTGCAGGAGTTCTTGGGATCGTGATGACATCATCAATAATGAAGAATATAGGACTCAGAATAGACCCTTGAAGTACACCATGTAATGATTCCCCCTCCCGTGCCTAGCTTTTAGCGAGGTCGCTGGAACGAAATGATAGAAAAATTTTTTAAAGTGTGCAACGAACGACGCAACTTCGCTCGTACTTGACGGATTCTCAACTTTTTTAGCGGCAATCGGTTCGTGAGGCAATCAACTATTTTAACAATGCCATTCAACGATGATTTGCAGGGCCGCTTCCACTGTTATGGAAAATGCAACGCTTTTCGTACGATGACACATTTAACATGCTTGATTAGGTCAAATGAATGGAAACAATTTATTTATAGTGATTGAAAATAAAATAAACGTACCTTGCGTCTGGCTCGAAAATTCTGAGCATAATGAACAAATGGCGGTAATGTCTTTCTTTTAAATGGGAAGCATTTCTTAGCGAACTTCGGCGACTTTGAGCGTATCTATTTATCTATCTAGCTATCTAGCCGCCTACGACTTTGTGCTCTCCTGGCCGTATCGTTAATGGGATTTATACCAAATTTGGTATAGCATAACATGACTGTATGAAGAACATAAATGGCTGGTCATATCATGAAAATCATGACTAACTTGTCATGAAAAGTAAGATTTACATGCCACGCTCATGGCGCGCTCGCGGCCGTTACGTTGGCTTGACATACACCAAATTTGGGATTGAGTGACATGACTGTATGACGAACATAAATGACAAGTGGTAATATGAAAATTATGACTTCATGAGCCACATGACTTGCATTCCACGCTCATAGCGCGCTCGCGGCCGTTTCGTTAGCTTGATATACACCAAATTTGGTATTGAGTGACATGACTCTATGACGAACATAAACGACAAGTGGTAATATGGAAATCATGACATGTCATGAGCGACATGGCTTACATTCTACGCTCATGGCGCGCTCGCGGCCGTTTCGTTAGCTTGATATACACCAAATTTGGTATTGAGTGACATGACTCTATGACGAACATAGATGACAAGTGGTAATATGAAAATCATGACTTGTCATGTGCGACATGACTTGCAGGCCACGCTCATGGCGTGCTCGCGGCCGTTTCGTTAGCTTGATATACACCAAATTTGGTATATCGCGATGTGACTGTCTGACGAACATAAATGACAAGCCGTAATATGGAAATCATGACATGTCATGAGCGACATGACTTGCATGCCACGCTCATGGCGCGCTCGCGGCCGTTTCGTTAGCTTGATATACACCAAATTTGGTATTGAGTGACATGACTCTATGACGAACATAAATGTCAAGTCGTAATATGCAAATCATGACTTGTCATGTGCGACATGACTTGCATTCCACGCTCATGGCGCGCTCGCGGCCGTTTCGTTAGCTTGATATACATCAAATTTGGTATTGAGTGACATGACTGTATAGCGAACATAAGTGGCAGGTGGTAACATGAACATCTTGGCATACATGTCATCTACAATGCCATTTACATGCCACGCTCATGGCGCGCTTGCGTCCAGTTCGCTAGCTTGACATACACCAAAATTGGTATATCGCGACGTGACTGTACCCTATTGCAAAACCCAGCGCCGCTGGGTCCCAGCGTCCAGTGCCATGCCGGATTATGGGCCCAGTATCGCGCTGGATACTGGGACGCTGGAGCGGCATTTTACTGGGAGGCGCTGGTACTCCCGCGCAATGCGGCTCTACAGAGTTGAAATAGCGGTGCCTTTGTGCCATAAATAAATATATAAGTGAAAGAAGATATATAGAACGCATTAACGCAATAAAAAAAAAAGCCATATGAAAAAAAAAGTATCCGTCAGAAGGATTCGAATTTGCCACCTCTTGATTCTGAACTCAGTGTTCTACCCACTACGCCACGCCGGAACATGCTTAGCTGCGCGTAAAACAACTATTTAACCAACAAACACACGGTTCGGCTTCATGTTTACATGTCGCATAGTCAGATAGACGCGATCTTCCTTTCCAAATAATAACTGCGTCTTTATTAGACACAAACGAACGGCGGCCCGTACCGAATGACATGCCGATAATTGCAAGAGCGGTAAGTTTCTTTAAGAATTCACATGTTAACTACGAAAAATATGAAATACACCTAGAGCAGGCACTGTTTGCTGGCTGTTACTGCCGATTTTTTTCAATAGCCGTTTCTCGCTCTTGCTACTTATCAACGTTTACAGAGGTTTTATGATGACTAGTTCGATAAACAGGTGCGTACATGATTGAGTATTCAGTGTTGTTATCGCGCAAGCGACGATACACCAGTACAGCGGGCGTGCCAGTGTACAGATTTGCAGTTCTATTCTATCGATACCTATAACTAAGAAACCGCTCAAGTAAATACAAATACAATGCGCTAAAAGAATATGTCACTATGTTAGTTCACTAAGGCGTACCAAATTACCGACTGACAATAATCCGTTCTTACATAAGAGTCGCGAGAAGTACCGGCTAGCGCGGCCGGCAGCTTTCGGTGACAGCTTGTGTGCGTTGCTGAAAGCGCGTCGCTTCGATGGTCATCGCTCCTTGTGCGGACACCGTACACAAGGAAAAATGGTTGATTTAGGTTAACGAATGTCCAAACTGTACTTTACAGTCATCCTTACGCTTTAGAATTGCGTGTACTTAAAGCGCGAAGCACCGGTAACATGTAGACGGACACGGCCGGCACACTAGGCCTAACTCTCACTGGGTAGGACCGGTCTCGGCGCAGCTGAGTTGCGATGGTTGAAGTTTCTGCATTCAAGCTTCGGAACCTTTCTAATGGTTAACTAAAGTTCAGCTGAAGTAAGTGGAAGGGCAAACAGTGCCAGAGATGCGTTTCCGGTGTGGTGATATTGAACGGCGGCTGTTTTTCTGGCCTCCGTTGGGTGAGGTTGCGAAGCCAGAGCTCAATTGCTTCTCGCCAACTGTGCGACCATGTAACGATTTGCTGTTTCTGGTAGGACCGGCGCCTCCAGACTTATAAACATTGCAAAATGGAATCATTACAACAATCCATCCCTGATGCCAGACTGGTATATGTGCGGCGCATGCACAAAACGTGCATTCATCGCTGCTACGTGCTCCGCAAGAATTAACGCCGTTATTGAATCTGCGTGAATAAGAAAAAAAAAGCAAGTTAAAAAGCAAAATAATCAGCGTTGGCTCCTTTGTGTTATTAACGCAATATTTTCTGCATTCCAAAGGAAAAAATAAAAATGACTGTGATTTCGCATATATCACATAATGTCTTGCGCTTATCATTCTCTTTCTCTGCCAAGCTAGAAGTTGTGAAAATGTTTGGGACCTGTTAGCAGGCCCGTGACCAGGGGGGGGGGGGGGGCAGGGGGACCCGGGCCTCCCCCTCGAAATTCGGATGGAAGGGGGGTGTTTACCGAGGAAAAATAATAGAAATTGGTGTTTTCAAGGCTTTCAACGAGTGCCCCCCCCCCCCCCCCCCCCACGAAAAAAGTTTTGGCTACCGGCCTGCCTGTTAGGGTAGCATCCATTGGTACCATCGAATCAAACATTCTATATTCAAAGATACCGAAACATTCCGCCGCATACACTACAGAAACTTGCATGCCGCACTGGAAGAAACAGTGCAGGCTCCAGTGTGCACCAGCGCACTCCAGTGAAAATTCCAGCGTTTCCAGCGCTTCCCAGTACGCGCCAGCGTCACAGTGGCCAAGCCAACGACCCTACCAGTGCGACCCAGCTCTGTCCCAGTGCGCTCACCGAAGTGCCAGTGAATCCCAGCTTTTACCAGTGTTCCCAGTGTGATCCAGCGCCAAAAAACGTACTGGTATCACGCTGGGGGCGCTGGTTTTTGCAATAGGGTATGACGAACACAAATGACAGGTCGTAACATGTAAAACATGACATGCAAGTCATGTAAAGCATGATTTGCTCCTTCCTGGCTGCTTCGCATTATCGATTCCCACAGTGCGTGGGATCTGCCGGCTTTTTTGTTATCGAAAAATCGAGAAAGCTGCAAATAAAATAAAAAACAACGTCTGTTCGAGTCCGAATCGACCACAAGCCGTTGCAGTGTCAAGAGCGTGTTCAACCACAGAGGCACGAAATTGCTTAAAAGTACTGCGGAAAAAAAAGCAAAAATTATCATACGAATACCCTGTAGTGGGGGGAGTCTTCTTAACCCATCTAATATTGCTGAAGTATAATAGCACACAAAAACACGGACAGCAAGACGTGACACACACAGGCGCTAATGCCCACTGCAGGCATTTCATCGTCACTTGCACTGACACCTGATCACTGCAATGTTCATTGCCGGAATTGCAGTATTCAGGTACCAGCGCAACTGACGATGTTCATACCATGTGCACGCGATTTTTGAGGAGTGTTCAGTTGTTCGTACCAGCAGAGGTCAGCTAACCCGCGAAATAATCTAGTCGGAATTGATCGATAGGCTGGCGGATAAACATATTTCCAAACCGTTTATTGCACTCTCCTGTAAGGATTTCGCCTATTTATGCAATTATAGTTGAATTTCCAAACCGCCTGTAATGATGATGGTTGGAAGGTGATGACGTCTATATATGTGATTCTGTTTCTTCGAAATAAACATTGTTGCAAGTATGCACTCCGTGCACTGCGACTGGCGCGCCGCCGCGCGGCCGCCAGAGAAGACAGTCGTTGAGAGCCCGAGCAGAACCAAACGCTCTCCCACGCCCGCTAGCACGTAGTTTATCGTAATCAATGAACTACTGCGTAGTCGATTGTACCAACAGGTAAACGTCGCGTCCTGCGGGAACGACGTTTCCCAGTTTCTCGACTCGTCCCTGCTTTAGTGGGCAGCGACATAAGTGGAGCACGGCTGTGCGACGAGAAGAAGTGTTTGGTTCCCGCTCCCTATACTCTTGCGTTCTGCCGCTGCATGCTTGAATTGGTCTGAGACACCACATCTGCAGGTGAAATGATATTGCGTGGTGTTCCTGCTGCCATAGAGCTGGTGAGAAAAGAAACGTATGCAAGGCATTTTATAAAATGCCTTGCATACGTTCCATCAGTCTTGAGCTGAATTATAATTCAGCTCAAGACTGATCGAAAGTTTTAATGTAACTCGCCGTCTACCCTTCGCAGTTTTGAGGAATGCAGTGCGAGGTCAATTAGTGCTTTGCTAGGTTGATAGGACCATCAGTTAAAGGGCGAATGAGTTACGTAGCATATTACCGTACACACAACTATCCGTCCAGCAGCACTATGCGCACTCAGTAGGATCAAGCTGAGACGCAGAGTAGCAGGACTGCAGGGTCTGTACGAAAAAAACGAAGCTTTGCGAATGCTGTAGCGATGGATGTGCATGTCAGTGTGTTTCGGAAAGCAACATAAACAACGCAAAAGGCTGTGAGACGTGACGGTGGCCGAAGTGACCGCCCCGTCGTCGTCGCCACTTTACAAGGTGAAACGAAATACGAAACGGGGCTTCGGCGTCCTCTCTGGCCGAAGTCGTAGCACGTTCTCTCTCGCCCGCGCCTCAAGCTTTTAACCATGAGCAGCGCGAGCGGTGAGGTAAAGACTACGATCATGATGAGCGAAGATGATGCCGCGACAATTTCAAGAAAAGCACTTTGCGAGACTCGGTGGCTGCAAATTGCCGTGGCACGAAGCCGCAACGAAGGAGCACGCCGCCCGGTCACTCACCGTGGTCACTCAGGGCGAGTGGCCGTGGAGTCATCGATAATTCTAAATGCTCTGAGTATTTTGCAACTTGCAAGTACGCGGGTAGTGGGCACGCACCATTAATATTCCAAGTGTGAAAGAATGATAGTTTGCCGCGACAGTTATGGAGTAAGCATCTCGATTTACACACACCTGACGCACGCATTTAGACGTCATTACACTGACGACGCGCAGCAAGGCGCTCACTAACGTGGAAAACGTGGCCGCTTTCGTGCAGGTTTTCCCCTTTATTCCTGGTGGCATCGCGGAAGAATGTCCCACTACGATATCTTAAAATCCAGCTCGAAGCACTAATGCGCCGGCTACGGGCGCTTGCGCCACCATAGCTGTCAAAGCAATGAGGCGCAGCTGTCTGCTAAGGCTCTCAACGTTGCACGCCCGCCGCACCACTCGTGGCGCTGCGCGCGGTTTTCAAGGCGCCCCCCTATAGGTCCCAAGCGGAGTGTATAGCGATTGTGCTTGTCACGTCTTTCACTGTCCGTGTTTTTTCGTGCGTTATAAAACTTCAGTATAGCACGTCAACACGCCCAAAATGCAACGTTTCAAATGTTGCGTGGCAAAAGCGTACAAAAACACCAGGCGTCAAAACATGCGAATTGCGAATATAGCGGATTTTTTAAAGGTTAACCTATTACAAAGCACTTTGACATATTTAATCGTCATCAGTTGCAAAAGCATCAAGCAAGTGCGAAGCGGCGTAGGTTAGCGTGTTGCCTTACGGAGACGTAGCGGGCCCTTCGCTCATTCGAAAAAGGACGAATAATGGCGTAGTGGGCACTTCACAACTGTACTTGCAGTAGGCATTAAAGAATGTTTAAAGCGGCCTAGGTGACGCACACAGTCATTCGTTCTCTTACAGCATGGTTGAGGCATGCACCGAGAGCCCGGAGCAGGCTTCCGATTCCGAACGCGCTGCGCACGGGGCCCAATTACCATATCATGTTCTACTCTTGAAGGCGAAGCACAGGCGTTCTGCAGGTTTCTGTTTTTTTTTTTTTTTCAGCAGCACAGTGCTTGATACTTACGGCCTGTGTGGCGATCGCTCGACTTTGAGAGTTTCGGAAGACAGGTAGCCTTTCATTAAAAAAAAAGTCGGGAAGAAATGTATTGATCTCAACGGTGGAGCAACCGTGGTGGTATATTTTGCATTTACGCATTCTGCAGCCTACACCTAAACACCAAGGAAGGGCTTCGGGTGTATTTCTCCTCCACTGCGATGGTCGTTATCTGTCTCATGTTCTTGAAGTATTTTATGTCCAGTTTTTTGTGCATTAGTAAGATGTCGGCATTTTTCTAGATATCCGGCACCATTGCCGTTTTTACGCATTGAGTTTAAATTGTAGCAAGTTCCTTCGAAATTAATCACCATTAGTTTTTTACCATATCGGCAGTTATTCCGTCATTACCAGCGGCTTTTCCGCTTGGCATATCGCGTAAGGCCTTTTTTAACCTCGTCGGTAGTTACATATCAAACTTCCGTACCTTTCTTTTTGCTACTTGCACTCCAAGTTGGATGATTTATTAAGGCGAACGCCTTTAATGTCTCATGCTCACGTCCATCCGGTGTCCGTCCGTCCGGTGTCCGTCCGTCCGGTGTCCATCCGTCCGGTGTCCGTCCGGCATCCGGTGTCCGTCCGTCCGGTGTACGTCCGTCCGGCGTCCGTTCGTCCGTCCGTCCGTCCGGTGTCCGTCCGTCCGTCCGTCTGTCCATCCGTCCGTCCGTCCGGATGTCCGTCTGACCGTCCGTCCGTCCGGTGTCCGTCCGTCCGTCTGTCCGTCCGGATGTCCGGATGTCTGTCCGTCCGTCCGTCCGGATTTCCGTCTGTCCGTCCGGATGTCCGTCTGTCCGTCCGTCCGTCCGGATGTCCGTCCGTCCGTCTGTCCGTCCGGTGTCCGTCCGTCCGTCCGTCTGTCCGTCCGGATGTCCGTCCGTCCGTCCGGATGTCCGTCTGTCCGTCCGGATGTCCGTCCGTCCGCCCGTTTGGATGTCCGTCCGGATTTCCGTCCGTCCGTCCGTCCGGATGTCCGTCTGCCCGTCCGGATGTCCGTCCGTCCGTCCGGATGTCCGCCCGTCCGGATGTCCGTCCGTCTGTCCGTCCGGTGCCCGTCCGTCCGTCTGTGCGTCCGTCCGTCCGGATGTCCGTCCGTCCGTCCGTCCGGATGTCCGTCCGTCCGTCCGGAGGTCCGTCCGTCCGTCCGTCCGTTTGGATGTCCGTCCGTCCGTCCGTCCGTTTGGATGTCCGTCCGTCCAGATATCCGTCCGTCCGTCCGTCCGTCCGTTTGGATGTCCGTCCGTCCGGATGTCCGTCCGTCCGTCCGGATGTCCGTCTGTCCGTCCGCATGTCCGTCCGTCCGTCCGGATGTCCGTCTGTCCGTGCGTCCGTCCGGATGTGCGTCTGTCCGTCCGTCCATCCGGATGTCCGTCCGTCCGTCCGGATGTCCGTCCGTCCGTCCGTCCATATGGATGTCCGTCCGTCCGGATGTCCGTCCGTCCGGATGTCCGTCTATCCGTCCGTCCGTCTGTCCGTCCGTCCGTCCGGATGTCCGTCTGTCCGTCCGGATGTCCGTCCGTCCGCCCGTTTGGATGTCCGTCCGGATTTCCGTCCGTCCGTCCGTCCGGATGTCCGTCTGCCCGTCCGGATGTCCGTCCGTCCGTCCGGATGTCCGCCCGTCCGGATGTCCGTCCGTCTGTCCGTCCGGTGCCCGTCCGTCCGTCTGTGCGTCCGTCCGTCCGGATGTCCGTCCGTCCGTCCGTCCGGATGTCCGTCCGTCCGTCCGGAGGTCCGTCCGTCCGTCCGTCCGTTTGGATGTCCGTCCGTCCGTCCGTCCGTTTGGATGTCCGTCCGTCCAGATATCCGTCCGTCCGTCCGTCCGTCCGTTTGGATGTCCGTCCGTCCGGATGTCCGTCCGTCCGTCCGGATGTCCGTCTGTCCGTCCGGATGTCCGTCCGTCCGTCCGGATGTCCGTCTGTCCGTGCGTCCGTCCGGATGTGCGTCTGTCCGTCCGTCCATCCGGATGTCCGTCCGTCCGTCCGGATGTCCGTCCGTCCGTCCGTCCATATGGATGTCCGTCCGTCCGGATGTCCGTCCGTCCGGATGTCCGTCTATCCGTCCGTCCATCCGGATGTCCGTCCGTCCGTCCGTCTGTCCGTCCGTCGGTCTTTCCGTCCGTCTTTCCGTCAGTGGAATGGCCACAGGCTTTCGCCGAACACACTTTGGAATGTACAAAGTGTCCTTCAATTTATTATGGGACTATATAGTTCAGCCTAGAATTATTTTGCCACCCGAACAATATAAGTGAAGCTCCTGATAATATCATGTGCATTGTCCTTTACAGCGTGCATTATTCCTTCCCAGACATATTCTTTTTTCTCCTTTTTTGCTGTTTTGATTGTAGGTCCTGTCTTGACTGCAACTTTCATCGCTTTGACATTCTAGTTCTTTATGTCTCTGACTTTCTTGACGACGAGCTTTTTCAGCCCAGCGCCCAATTCTGAATCTTGAGTGAGCCGTCTTCATTCGTTGCCGTCTCTTTGTTTCGTCTTTTGTGGATTGGGAGAGCTTGCCTAGTTCGAGTCTTGGCGCTTTACTTTCAACTTCGATAGCTGCTTCAGAAGGCAGTCTTATTACCGCTTCGTGTATTCCTTCGACATAAATATTGTCACATTCTCCTAGAGAATATGATAAGATTATCTAGGACCTGAACCTAGACAAGAACGAGGGGGAAAACACACAGCATTGTACTCAGAACTAGAAGTTTATAAATATGACATCAACTTGTAAGCATAATGTCTCACTCCTTTATTATTTATTTACGTTACCGGCCCATTGCACGTGGTGATACTGCCTTGCATCGTGCTAGAATGTACGGGAGCATTCCAGATTATTTTAGGATCATCGGATAGGCTTGAGCGCGCAAACGCGAACAGCTGAGTTTATTCTCGAAGAAACCGAGCCACCAGCTATAACGCTGGAATGTTCGATGCCGCGTGTACAAATTCCGACGCACCTTGAAGTGGACCAGTTTTTCGACGACAGACGCTAGGTGCACTGATATCAGTGTACAGCGTGCATTGCTTGCTGTAATTTCAGTTTCCCTTTAGCGGCCACAATTTCGGTCAAATAAAGAGCTTCATCTCTAGACACGTCGACTACTGCCTTCGTCTACGTCACGACCACGTGACATCTGGTGGAGGTGCTCGTTCCTTCATGTTCCGGACGCCAACGAAAAGCCGGTAGCCAAGCCCACAACGTGAACACACCAAAGCCCTAGAGCAGCAACGAGCTAGCCGCAGGGTGCAAGGTTTCCAACCGGAGTTCGGACCTCTACGTGACCTTACAAGAGTCACGGCGAAGAAGACAACTGGCACATGACGGCCGCAGTGTCCCCCGCGGCAATCGGGATGCAGCCGACGTTTCACGAATTAGCAAGCGCAGACCCCGAAACTCGGCTTCAGGCGTTCGAAAGGGTGTCAACATTCAAAAACTGGAATTGCGAGGACAAGCTGCGCCACGACTATCTCTACCTGGAAGCTGCAGCAAGGACATGGCTCAAGAACCGGGACTCGACACAACGAACCTATGGATGGATGGATGCTATGAGCGTCCCCTTTATAACGGGGCGGTGACATGCCTGCCACCAGGCTCGAAAAAACTTTCCTTTTGTGTTGGCCTAATGCCTTATCTACAATGATTAAATCTATGTTATTATAGCAAAGAAAAATATAAATTCACGGTCCATCTCTCTGCCTCTTAAGGCAGAATGACCTTAATTTTCCCATTCTTCATTTTTGTCCTTTATCTCTACTTTTCTGGCACCAATACTCTAACCGTCTCTTACTTATTTCTATCGCGGACGTGTTCAGCTTTCCATTGTTGTCCCTAAATCCCAAGGCTTCATGTAGACTCGTGCACACACGTATATCTGGGTGGATAACGCCACATTCAATCAGCACATGTTCCATCGATTCCTTAGTTCCCCCACAGCATGTACATTGTTCTTCTTCGTTACAGAATCTCGCTTTATAGCTACGCGTTCTAAGGCAGCCCGACCTCGCTTCAAACAGTAAAGCGCTTCCCCTTGAATTTTCATAAAACCTCTCCCTCCTTATTTCGTCTTTTCCCTTTCGGTAGTCACTGAGAGCCGGCTTCTTTTCCATCGCTGTCATCCAATAAGTTCTCTCCACCTCAATGACTTTTCGCTTAATGCTCCTTGTTGACATGTCGCCCACACTGCTAGCCGTATATTTACTGGTGAGCCTCCTAGTTCTTTTTCTCCACTGCGTGTCGACGCTTTTTCTATACAAATACCTGAAAACCTTCCCTGCCCATCTACTCTCCTTCATTTTCCTCAGCCTCTCTTCAAATCTAATTTTCCTCTGAGCTTCCCTCACTTCAAAACCTGTCCAACCCATATCACCCTTTACAGCCTGATTTGTCGTCTTCCCGTGAGCGCCCAACGCGAGGCGTCCCACAGTCCTTTGATTTACATCCATTCCTGATTGCACCTCTGACTTCATGCACACCACTGAGTTCCCAAATGTAAGCCCCGGAACCATCACACCCTTCCACAGCCCTCGAAGCACCTCGTTCCTATTGTATCCCCATAACGCTCTGTGCTTCATGATTGCAGCATTCCTCTTTCCCTTTGTTACCGATGCTTTCTCTTGTACCTCCATATATCTATCCCCCTCATTTACCCACACTCCGAGGTACTTGTACTCGCTTACCCTCAGTATTTCTTGGCCCTGTATTAAGACCGCATGGTCTTCGTGATCATTGAATACCATTAATCCACATTTTGTTGCACTAAAACCTAGTCCTAGAGCCTCGCCTTAACTTCCGCATATATCTGCCAGCCGCTGTATATCATCTTGACTGTCCGCAAATAAGACAATATCGTCAGCGTAAAATAGACCTGGAAGCTTCTGCTCAACCATCGCGCCGGCCTGTTTGTGTGACAAATGAAATCCAATGTTGCTACCTTCTAGCGCTTTTTCCATCCTCACCATGTACAGCATGAATAACAGCGGGGACAAAGGACATCCCTGTCTCACCCCCCTTGCTAATGTCAACGCTGTCCTTGCTGCTTATTCCTTCCCATTCTACACAAACTGTATTTTCTCGGTATATTTCCCTCAAAAGCTGTATACAGTCGTCACCTATGCCCACTTCTGTGATGTGCGCGTGAAATACTCATAGGGCCGGCGTGTGCGTTGTGCACGGTGTGGTGTTGTGCGTGAGGAGAAGACGACGACGACACTGGCGCACGTGGAAGAATGCGCCACCGTGGACAGGCTGTGAGGGGAGGAAAAGCAGAGGAACAAGCGAGAGGCCAGACGGTCTTGGGTGTTCGGCGCGGTCGGGTCACCGGGGCCCGAGTGTCAACGCTCTGGGGCGCGGTCCACGCGTTGTTGTTACGGGCTCAACGTGGCCGCTAACGTCCCCTGCCTCCTACGTTCCCTTCACCAAGGCTCCAGGTTCCTTGGCAACCTCCGCAACCCGTCGGTGACCTCTTCAAGCCAGGGTGCACTCCTCGTCTCGGCGCCACGTCACCTCGCATCGGCCAAAGCGTTCGACTCCCCCAGCGGGTGAGCCTGTGTCTGCGTAGACTGACCTTTTGCTGAGCCGCTACGCTCGTCAGAGACTCTTAGCGCTTATATTTTTGGTTGCTTTGTTTGCTGTGTGCGTGTGCTTGTTTTTCTTTTCCATGCTTTCATAAATTGCCGTTTGAAACCTACAAACAGCCTCGCCAATTTCTTACGTTGTCGCCAACGGCGCAACGTACTCTATTTAATAGAAATTTTCCAAGAACCTCATCACAACTTCCTTCTATATATCCCACACAATTTCCTGATTAAGGTTGTCATATGCCCCGGTGATGTCTAGATAAGCTACGTATAAGGGCCTGTTTTCTATTTTTGATATTTCTATACACTGTGTAAGAACAAACAGGTTATCGTCTAACCGCCTGTCGATTCGGAATCCATTCTGGAGTTCTCCCAAAATATCAATTGCTCTACCCACGTTTCTATTTTTAATTTTACTGCCTAGGGTCACTTTCGCAGCGCCATCTTGGAGACGTTTACGAGCGTCGTGAAAAAGAAAGGGATGTCGCTTTATTGGAAAAACGGGTGCAGCTACGGAACTAAAGTGCTACCATCTTGTCGGAGGGAATGACGCGGCTATTCCGCCACTCCGACGTTGGCATGGATGAGGAGAGAAAAGTTCGTTTCCTACTGCGAGGAGTTAAGCAGGAGCTGTTCGCGTGACGAATGTGGAACACAACCAAGACGGTCCATGAATTTCTGACAGAGGCGACCACGATCGAGAAGACACTGGAGATGCACACCCGGCAATTTATTCACCGCTCGGCACCTGGCTAAGCAGACATTCAATCACTCTCCTCAGACGACCTGCGGGAGACCATTCGGGCCGTAGTGGGCGAGGAGCTTCGTCGTATGTTCCCGTCATCCCAATCACAAGTTTGCTCGATCGCAGACCTTGTTCGACAGAACACAGCAGTCGTTGGGTACTCTTGAACCGCAAGCCATGAGATACGTTGCTGCAGCCCGACGCTACGCTCGCCATCCACGCCCACGCCAAGACGCCGCATCGCCACAGTACCGTCTTCAGAGACCACCGCCACCGCCACCGACGTCACACCACCAACCTGCCGGCCAGCGCAACACTTCGAGGAAGACTGATGTTTGGTGCCTCCCTGACCACCGGCCACCAGTGGCGGATCCAGAGGGGGGGCGGTAAAGGCGATGGCCCCCGCAAAGCCTCTGTCAGCCACCTGCCCCCCCCCTCCCCATTCTGTGCCTCTCGTACGCGCCCTTTTAAATGCGAATGCATTTCTTAGTCGGGCTATGTCAGGCGTCCGTCGGTGGCGTTGTCCGTTGTTGTCCGCGGAGAGGAGGATAGGTTGAGGAGGTGTCCGTGCGCCGGCAGGTGTCATCTCTCCGCCCTCACTCCCTCTACCATAGCAACAGCTCCGGGCGCGCGCGCTTATCCTCGCCCCCTAGCAACCGCAGCAGGTGGTGCGGGCGGGAGTAGCGGAGAGTGAGTGGAGAGGAGGAGCGCGCTCTGGTGCATAAGGGCGCTCGCATCGCGGGAGCTCGGCGGTGCTCCCGCGATAAAAAAAAATTTAAAAAATTAAAAAAAAGAAAAAAAATTGAAGGACACTTTGTACATTCCAAAATGTGTTCGGCGAAAGCGTGTGGCCATTCCACTGATTATGCCATGTCTTTTAGATGTGAAGCATCTTATGGCGAAGCTTAATCCGGTGGTGGTGGTGGTGGTGGTGGTGGTGGTGTGCCGCGTGCCCACCCTTACTGCGCATGCGCAAACAGTTAAAAAAAATAAAAATAAAAACCTCCTCTCCCCCCTCTCTCTCCTCTAGGCATCCCTCCCTGCGGCAACCACACTATCACTGCGCATGCGCCTCCCTTTCTCTCTCCCCTCTTACACTCCCCCCCCTCTCTCCATCCCTGCCTGCGGCGTCTAACTCCCCCCTGCGCATGCGCGTCCCCCCTCTCTCTCTTCTCATACGCTCCCCCCCCTCTCTCCTCTACGCATCCCTGCCCACGACGATCACACTCCCCACTGCGCATGCGTGTCACCCCCTCTCTCTCTCCTACGCTCCCCCCTCTCTCGCCTCGCGACGCCGACGCAGGCAGCGTCTGCTAGCGAGTTTCTTGGTTGAAAAAACCGACTGCTCGCGCTGCACAACCGTTCACTGGCCATCCCGTATATATGGCAATGGATCTTGACCTCCAAGGTGGTGCCGGTGGGAGATTTCTCCTGTGCGTTGTTGAACAATAAAAATTCGCAGCGTGCGCGTTAACTAAAAGCGGAGTGCGGGTCTCTGTGTCCAGTCGGAGTCTTCTGTCTCTCATTGCCCATTAGCAGCGATTGGCATGTTCCAGTAGGAAACACTGCTCCATCACTGCCTGCTTTGCGCCTCCCCAGTTTTGTCTCCTGCGCAACGCTGCGATGAGCGCCAGCGTCAACGCCGCCGCCAGTGTAAGCGTTAGCGCCTGCTGCTTCACATCTACACATGGTTCCCTTTAGCGGGAGATGGTGTAATTTTTTTCTTTTACACTCTCAGTGGCATAAGACACAAACCTAATGGGTGCGTGTTATCTTCTTTAATTTTTTAAAACCGCGAATCGCAGCGAGACGCGAGACTCATCTTCCTCCGTTCGCATGCGTTACTATATTCTCGCGCTTTGCGCATCGTGCAAACGCCATCCGCGTTCCAGCTCTTAAGTTGACGGACCCATTGTAAATTGGAACGTGTATTCCGTGAACGCCTGGGTCCATTGAGACGGCGTTGGTCAGAAAGATTGCAAACTATGGGCACAGCGACGCTACGCAAGCAAAGCGCGAGCGCTATAGAGTCCGACGCGACCGGCGTCCGTCTGCGCATCCCGGCGGCCACCTGGCTCCGTGCCAGAGCTCGGATGGACGGACGGACGGACATGGACGGATGAACGGACGGACGGACAGACGGATGGATGGACGGGCGGACGCCGGAAGAAGGTCGGACGGACACCGGACGGACGTGAACATGAGACATTAAAGGCTTTCACCTTAAGGATTACACCATCCACCGCTAAAGGGAACCATGTGTAGATGCGAAGCAGCGGGCGTGAACGCTTACACTGGCGGCGCCGTTCACGCTGGCGCTCATCGCAGCGTTGCGCAGGAGAGAAAACTGGGGAGGCGCAAAACACGCAGTGATGGAGCGGTGTTTCCTACTGGAACATGCCAATCGCTGCTAATGGGCAATGAGAGACAGAAGACTCCGACTTGACACAGAGACCCGCAGTCCGCTTTTAGTTAACGCGCACGCTGCGAATTTTTCATCGTTCGACAACGCACAGGAGAAATCTCCCACCGGCACCACCTTGCAGGTCAAGATCCATTGCTATATATACGCGGTGGCCAGTGAACGGTTGTGCAGCGCGAGAGGTCGGTTTTTTCAACCAAGAAACTCGCTAGCAGACGCTGCCTGCGTCGGCGTTGCGTGGCGAGAGAGGGGGAGCGTAGGAGAGGAGAGAGGGGGGAGGGGACGCGCATGCGCATTGGGTGTGTGGTTGCCGCGGGGGGGGGGATGCCTAGAGGAGAGAGATGGGGGGAGGGGACGCGCATGCGCAGTGAGGGGTGTAGACGCCGCGGGGAGGGATGCCTAGAGGAGAGAGAGGGGGGACGCGTAGGAGAGGAAAGGGAGGGGCAGGGGACGCGCATGCGCAATGGTGGTGTAAGCGCCGCGGGAGGGATGCCTAGAGGGGGGAGGGGACGCGCATGCGCAATGGGTGTGTAAACGCCGCGGGCGGGAGAGATACCTAGAGGAGAGAGAGGGGAAGCGCAGGAGAGGAGGTGCGTGGGGAGGGTCTGCGCATGTGCAGTAAGGGTGGTCAGGACGCACACCACCAGCACTACCGCCGGACGGACGGACGGACGCCGGACGGACACCGGACGGATGGAAACCGGACGGACGGACACCGGACGGACGTGAGCATGAGACATTAAAGGCTTTCGCCTTAAAACAGGGGCTGCGCCGTGCTCCCGACCGGGCTGCAGAAATTAGGCGCCTTTTCCTTCTTCGAACCACAACCACCATGTATAAATGGAGTGAAGCGCGCGCGAAATGCATTAGCATTTCCTCACGATTCCCTTCGGGAAGGTGGGGGGCATTTTTCAGGTTGCCTGTGGACGTTGCCACAGCTACCACTGCCGAATCAGTGGTAGACGAGTGGTTGGAGCATCTGTTTCCAATGCAGCAGGTGCCGGGTTCTATTTCCAGTGCCGTCGAACACCTACCGGTTTTTAGGGGCGAAGCTCCTTATGGTGTGGGTCTGTCCCTCCTCTGTAGTAGTAGTAGGTAGGTAGTCACGTATAGTGGAATGTACCCGCTCCACGTGATAAAGATGACGATGACGCGGTATAGTAGAATGTACCCACTACACGTGATAAGGATGACGATGACGCTGATGACCATGAAGTGGGTTCACATTCCAACATTTTAGGGGCGAAGCTCCTTAGGGTGTGGGTCTGTCCCTCCTCTGTAGTAGTAGTAGTAGTAGTACTAGTAGTAGTAGTAGTAGTAGTAGTAGTAGTAGGTAGGTAGCCATGTGTAGTGGAATGTACCCACTCCACGTGATAAAGATGACGATGACGCAGTATAGTGGAATGTACCCACTGCACGTGATAACCATGAAGTATAAGCGCGTTGTAGTATCGTGGAATGTACCCACTACACGTGACAACGATGGCGCTGATGACCATGAAGTATAAGCGCGTTCCAGACCACACATTCTCTTTCTGCCATGGATGAAAACGATCGAGCTTCACCCACTCATCATCATTCACTTCGTGGATATGGTGCGATTTTTTTTTCTAATGGGTGCTCGGTGTTGTGGGAATTCCGTTCTCGAGGTGATGCCCCTTTCTTTCCTACAACTTCTTTAACTGTCCCTTTCCCAACGATGCTGAGCCTCTCATTCGCTACTTTAATCCCCTAACACTGCACGGGATAGTTGAGGTGTCCTCCTCTTCTCAACCCAAGAATCACAACTCGCCGACCACCTTGCTTCCCCAGCAATACGGGGTGGCAGCTTAACAAAGCCTCTTCGCGGCGTAAAGGCAAGATGCTGGACTGCACACATCGCTGACATAGCTTAGCCAGAGAAGGTTGTGACAGCGAAAAACATTTTTTTTCGTTTTTTACGGCGCTCCCAGTGCAGCTTGTCGTTTGGCACGAAGTTTCCCCTGTGAGAACTCAAAGTTCACAAGTTCTTGAAACGATGCACCTGCAGCAGGAGCGTAGCCAGGGCGTGGGGGCTTATGGGGCTTCAGCCCCCCCCCCCCCCCCCCCCGAAATGTTTTCGTACTGTCATGTATTGCGGACCAAAACAGCTACCTTCGCCGGAAATCATCCCGAATTTTTTCTAGAATTCCTTTTCGCAGTCGAAAACATACTTATACTCTGTTTCAGAAGTTCCCTTCAGCACTGTGGAGGCTACAGGGCCCATCAACCAATAGGAAGGGTGATTAGCCCCTCCACATGTATTCATCCGCGCCACGTCGTCTGCTAGCATCCCCCCTGCCGTCTGCGCGCACACGTTCAGCGTGCAGACGGCAGCGCCGAAGAAAACAGAACATGGCTGCACGCGTCGAGGCTGCTGCTCTCCGCCTCGAGTTTATCACGTCGTCGTCGTGCGCTCTGTGGCCCGTAAGTTCCAAACAGACGCTTGTATTTGCTTTAGATTTATGTCTTGGAGCTTCGGCAGCAATGTATTCGTGACTACATTGCGCAATTTGCATGAACCGTGATCAAATTCTCGGCGCGTTAGGCTTAGCAGGCGTGGTTAAAGCAATAGCTTATCTTGCCAATAACGATAGAGCGTACCTGATGATTTGTCCTGATCGTGAGATGGCGCAAAGCGATAGCTCATTACACCATTCATTTGTTGCTGTGAGCTTTTTGAGCGAGCGTCAACGGCAAGTTCGGATCGAAGCGGATGGTCATGTCTGCATGGGCGCTGCCATGTTGATTTTTAACCACAGTTACCGACGGTTACTGATACAACAATTAAAGAAATATGACGTAAATGCGATGTAGAATAAACAAATCACTTATTGATGTGCAGACGCAGATGCTAAAGAAGGGCAAATGTCTCAACCTTGCCCACTGCAAGGCAATTATATCTGGATCTATGTTTTCCTGCGCAAGCGTGTGGCTTGTTTACACCCCGTTGCTTTGGCAGTGCTGAACGGTAGTGGTGAAACAGAGTATAGGTGCGAACATTGCTGACCCCTGGCGACATTGTATGTGGCTGCGTAGCGCATCATGCCGTCAGAAATACCCTGCAAATAGAGGGCAGCGCCGCAAATTGCCATTTCGTGACGCAGCGCCACGCTGATTAACGGGCTATAGAGACGGCAATGATAATACAGCGTTGCGGTGGGGACGTCTTGAACACGAAATAATTATATATCGCTAGCAGAGGGCCAAAATGGGGGTGGTCATCGCTTACCGCCGACATTTTGTTTTCTTGCACCGGCACGGGCAGCGGGAAGTCGTCTTTTACCAACAGGATGAAGTTCCGTGTGCCACGAGGGCTGGAAATGAATACATTGTCCATTCCCACGAGGGAATCGCAGGAGCAGGATACTTACGACATCTCTTTAGACGACGGGAACGTAATTCAGTCGTCACTCTCGCCTCTGATTAAGAGAGTTCCGGCAATTATAATTTAGGGGATAGTTAAGACACAACGAAGTGCACGTGATTGGGCACATATCGAGGGCCCTACTTCCCTTGGTAGATAATCTGGGGAGATGAAAAGTTATTTAATCGCAGGACATCGTTCTGCTAAGCGGTCTTGTCTAGTACAGCATGACGTAAGAGATGAACGTAGAAGAAGTTGTGTCGCCCAGTAGCGCCAGTCCACACATCCCAGTAGAAGCAGCAATTTCGGTTCCGGCAGCGTATTTTAGAGGGGTCGTGCGTATTTATAACACCTCAAAAGGGATTCTGGCCGCACCCAGCGGACCTTCCTTGAAAATGTGCACAAAAAAAAAAGGATACAATTCAGCACGTTAGCGTGTTCTGCGAGCGTGTAATATCCTTGATATACTCTGGCGGCTGACGCCGGCTACGCTGAGGCGGCAAACATGAGCTCCGTCGCGTGAGTTGCCTGCAGAACTAGGCTCTCGAGAAAAACAGCGCTACCTAACGCAAGAATACTCGCCAGCGCTGCGCGTGACTGCTCGAGTTTTTGGCTCTTGGGACTTATTAACGTTGCCCGGTCTTCGTATGACAGCTTTTGTTGACTTTCCACATTTCGTTATGGCTAGCTGCTGTTAACCTTATGCTTTTGACCTGTTAGAGAATTTCAATTCGCGGGTTGTCCTAACTTTTGTATCCATTGTTAATTTGCCATATGCCGTAAGCACTGATAGTTCTTATTCATATGTGCGCTAGTTGATTTTTTACAGTGGTTTCTCCCAGACAGACGGAGAGAGGTGGCGCAGGTGAGGAGAAAAATGTCAGGTGCCTATGACGACGCCCGTGTGTGGAAGAAAAGCATACGCTCATTGGTGGTTTGCTTGCGCAGCAGCGGCGAAAATAGGTCAGGGAGCGATTTTGCCGGCGGGAGAGAAGCATTGACGCTCCACGGGAGAAAGACAAAAAAGCGTTGTCTCGTGATTGGTGCGCGGGATGGGGACCCGCCGCCAGTGTGTTCGTACCTTAACCGATATATCGCGCGAAATAAGAATAAAGATTCTAGGATCGGATGGGATTTGCACCCGAGATCTCTGCCGTGGCAGTCTAGTATTCTACCGCAGAGTGACGCTGGCGCATAAAACTCCTTCACAAAAATACCCTATACAGGCATCATGTCGGTCAAGGAATCGTGCTAACATGAGTCATATAACGTCGTCGGCGAGTAAAATAACCACCAGGCGTCACACATAGCGAATTGCACAATGGGTGGGCCCTTGAATGCTTCAGGCTATTACAAATGGCTCAGCCATATTTCTACATCGTAATCAGCCACAACACAAAGTGCGCATAATACCTTTCATATGGGTAGAGTGTACCACGCTTCTCCGCAAAATGACGAAAAATGAATTATCGGTGCTTCCCTACCTCTTCAAAATTACGGTGATTTATAGCGTAGTGGGTATCTTGCATCTATACTTGCACTATAAGTTTCCCCAAGAGATTCTACGACGTTCTCTAGAAAGGCTGTTCTTCCAGTTTTCGCTGTGACTGTGCTGCGTGTTCCACGCTGGCCTCGTGATTTTCATGTGCCTTTGTTTATATTGTAACGGACGCTTGCACTGCTGCCACAAAGTGTAACGGACGCTATTTTTACGCACACCAAAATAACATCAAATACTGCTCTAATCGGGCGGTCACCGCCTGCAGACTCGCCGTTCCAAGCTGTACGTAACGCTTAGCGACGCTGACGCGAGCTCACGCAAGGAGGCAACGGCTCACGACCAGCGAGCGCGTCTCCGTGTGGACGCGAGGACGTGTCCCGTATGTAGGCTGCCTACTCGCAATGCGTAAACGCAGCAACGACAACTTCGGTTATCTATGCAGCGGCCGTGTCTATGCATTCGCGAACACCATGAAACACGTATAACATGTCCTGCAGCAAAAAAAGTGAACGAAATGCGCAGGACTCACAGAGCAAATACGAGACGCACTGGTGGGCTCCCAGCCGTCTCGATTTATTTGAGTGAGCCAGAGTAGCCGTCGGCCCGGGCTCGCTAGAAGCGGAACATTCGCAAGCCCTTTCTGTTGTGGTTAGTGCACAGCGGTACGCAGCAATCAGGCATTCTCAGGCTTCACCGGCAGCGTTTAACACGCTACCGCTACGTTCGGCGCCGTATTGTCGAGGATTAAACGGAACCGGGCGTAGACGCAGTGCGGGACCAAGGGTGTGTTCCAATTCTCACCATAGACGGCAAAATAGACAGCTAAGTGGACAGCGGCCATCTTAAGTCCTACTCCAATTCTGACGTAGCCGGCAAAATAGACAGCTTCGCGAAGACGGCAACGGAGACAAATACGATGCAGGCTACTTTGCTGTCTAAACAAGATGGCGGCTCAGCGAAATGGCCGGATAGCTCGGATCGCGCCGACATGGTCGTCTGCGCACAAGCAGACGCTTTTCCAGGCGCTCAATGTAAGTTTCGTTAAATTTTTCATAGATATCAACACGAAAGAAACTAAAAAGATAACCATTACGTTTGTTTTTCTTAGTTTCTCTTCTCGACGCAAGGCGGCGTCACGTCGCGTAGACGTCTTCTGGACGCGTTCCATTTCTCGGACAACACGGGCTCGATGCCGTCTTCTAAGCTGTCAGCGTAGACTGTCTACGATGATGTCCAGAATTGGAACACAGCCCAAATGGCACGATAGCGCGGCGCCGCTGTCTAGCAACATTGTGTTTTGGCGGGCGGCGGTGCGTTGGCAGCATGCAGTGGCTCAAAGGCTGACATCACCCTAAAACGGCCGGTCAAGTAGGCTCCCTAATGAAAGCGCACATAAATTGATACACTGAAGGTTTGA
Source organism: Rhipicephalus appendiculatus (assembly GCA_030522465.1). NCBI lineage: Eukaryota > Metazoa > Arthropoda > Arachnida > Ixodida > Ixodidae > Rhipicephalus > Rhipicephalus appendiculatus. Next base: position 3,375 of record JALIZH010020751.1, on the reverse strand, counting down.
AGATGTGACCTAAACGTCTCTCCCTTCGTGCAATGGTTTAGTTTAATTCATGAAGCTACGATGGCACTCAACTTACGGGACGTGTTCAAGCACGGTAAAGTGGTGGCCATTAGGGTATTTCTTATCTAGACGTATAAGGTTGAATTTCTTACAAAGATCTTAGTAAAAGACATAGGAGCGGCTTTCGAGCCTACGTAGAAACTGTTCAGTAATATAAAGCAGCAGTGAGCATATGTTGTCGGAGGTTCAATTCATCGGCGCATTTTGATAGGGCCAGAATGCGAGAGAAGTCATACGCTTAGATATGTGAACACGTAAAACGAGAAAGTGTAGTCGGGCAGTTTCTACGCGCTTATACTTGTCAGAAAACAATGCGCTGCAGGTCACTTCATCTTTGCAGGGTTTGCGCGAGCAAACAAATAAAACAAGCAACTTTGTGTCTCGGCCTGAAGTGACATGATCGCACGTGCCTCGTGAATCGAGGCGTGCGTGCTGTGCGTATAGCAAAGAAAAAATTCACGAGCATATCCACGGAGTGAATGATGATAAGTGGGCGAAGCTCCGGAGGTTCATCGGTAAACAGTGAATTCTGTTCAGTACATCATCAGCAACGTGAGATCAGGCGCGTTTATACTAAAGGGTCGATGAGAGTCATGGCGACTTGCAGCTCACTTTACTTTTACATGTACGCTGTGAATTTTTATTGTTCAATCACGCACAGGAGAAATCTCACACAGGCGCTACCTTGGAGGTCTAAATCCAGTGCCTATATATACGGGGTGGTCAGTGAACGGTTGTGCAGCGCGAGCAGTCGGTTTTTTCAATCAAGAAACTCGCTAGCAGACGCTGCCTGCGTCGGCGTCGCGAGACGAGAGACGGGGGGGGACCGTAGAAGAGGAGATAGAGGGGGGAAGCGTAGGAGAGGGCGTGGGAGGAGGGGGGAGAGCGATCTCCTATCACACTAGAGCACGCATCTGCAACGCAGCGAGTGCCTTCGCACCATCTATTGATCAATTCACGTACTGCGGCACCGCAGCGTCATCTCGTATTTGAAGTCAACTATGCTGCTCTAGCCCCATCTACTGATATCCCGTCACACTAGCCTTTACCATGTATCAATGGAGCGAGCACCACCAACGCCATCTAGTGAGCACTTCACGAACTAGAGGTGGCTACATACTATGTACGGAAGAGGGGAACGACCCACACCCTAAGGAGCTTCGCCCCTAAAAAAAGAAAGAAAAGAGAGCGTTTGCGTGTCTCTGACATCGTCTTCTGGAAAGAGTGAAAACGAATCGATAGAGAAGAACGTTAGGAAGAGGATCCGCTGGCGCAGCAGACGTCAAAGCCAGCTTCCACGGAACGGCACCGGTTGCTTGGAGAGCATAAAAGATTTGTTCGCGTTACTTATTAGCGTGTATAGGAGCGAAAGCTACACAAAATCGAGCGAAAATATGACCGTGCTGAAATTTGAGAATAAAAGGAAATTAAGTAGTGCTCTGATTAGTGAAAGCTACATTTAAAAGACGATAATCGAAACAAACCGAGTATTGATTTAATAAAAGGAACATTAGTGACAGTTAATTAGCGATAGTTGATTAGAGAATATCATACGTCAATGTGAAATACACAGTCAAGTATTTACACTCGATGGATTTCGCCTTCGAGTCGCCTCAAGCGAATCCATTACGAATTGCGAGCCCTTTTTTTATCGAGTTTTGCCGGACGTTTTGCGTCAGGCGTATTTGTAGCGAAAGGATATATATTAACAATGACGTCAGTACTACAGTGGCCAACTGTCATCTCAAGCGCTACTGCGGTAGTGTAATGGTTACAGCGACCGACTTCAATGCGGGAGGCACTGAGTTCGATTCACAGTGTCGCCAAGAACCCACGTGTTTTCTTTTTTTCTTTTTTATGAAACAGCAGGTTGCACGGCCTGTACTTATGTGTTGCGGGCACTCTTATCTTGAGAAGTTGCCCTTTCCGTTTTCTTGTTTGACTCAACTTTAGAGCAAAAAGCGCTGTGGCATGCTCCCTCATAGATTTCAGAAATAAGAGTTTTTTTTTTCTTCCAACCAGTAGTACCGCAAGAGCGCCCGGTCCCGAAACCTAATTATCATACCTGGGAATCACTTTTGACGTCTCTGGCTATTCGAGGACGAGTCAAGATATCACGATGTTTTCGAGAAAATCTAGACACACGCGGTGACCTAACTGCTTGCTACCAAGATGACGGCCTTTGTCGGGACACGTTTTCGTGCTAGTTGGGTGGGATTCATTACACGCAGCAGCGCAAAACGGCAGGGGCAGACAGTAAATACACACAGTGCTGTCTTTGCGTCTTCTCTTAGGCCCCTGTCGTGTTGGGCACCTCGGTGTAATGCCTCTGCCAATGCTTATAACTCTAGCAGGCTATCGAGTTCTGAGCTGAGGGTCCCCGATTGTCCCAAGCGAAACAGCCCGGGAAAACATTGCGGCAAATGCATTTGAGTCAGAGACGGCTACTCTTCTCTTGGTGACTGCATGGGAATGTTATACCCAAGTTTATTTTTTATCAACCCGAGTTACAGTACAGATGACATGTGTACAGACAAAAATCCGCGTATTTAGCTTGACTAGGTTTCTGCCCTTAATAGCAATTGGCAACACGTATGACAATATGCAAAAATACCACGCACATATATACAAGTATATGTACAGCCACGGGCGAATGCTTGGTTATGCTGGCTGAAACTGAATACTTGAAATCCACATATTCGACAAGCACAATGTGTAGAAGCAGTGTTATACAGAGGAGCTGTGCTATAAACTTATTTTTTGCTGGTTTGTTCCATATTTCCCAACTTCTTGCTCACGACTGTTCGTTGAAAAATGAAGCACCTTCTGTGAATGCACGCATTTTATGTAAGGTTGCATTCATTTTTGCGCAGTAGGAGACATACTTGAGAAGTATAGTAAATACGACAAGGAAAGTCAGCAAAGTTCTTATCAAAGTTACACTAAATGAAAAGCATTCATTCACACATACAGCATAGTTTGTTGCTTCCCACTCTCATGCAATTTTTATTCATCTTCATGGGTTGACAGCCCACGACAATATATGAGAGAGCCTCTCACAATGCCATGCTAGACGAGGGCAGTGTATCACAATATGGGGCATGTCTGCAAGATCACACAAAGTTCATTTACATAGTTCGGCTCATTCTCCACACAATAACAAGCAATGTTGGGTGACATGAACTGAAAAATTGGCACAGCTCAGACAAATATTGGACAATACATAAATAAAACAATTCGCTGCTACTAAGCTCATCGGCGCATGCAAACAATGCTGCTGTTGGCATATCAAGACCCATTGCTTTTCCTGAAAAC
>JALIZH010020750.1:0-20132 GCA_030522465.1 Rhipicephalus appendiculatus | reverse complement strand
TTTGAGTGCCTATTGTCAATATTTTTTTTGTTTAGTAATTCTTTCTTCGTAGTGAAATTATCTATCATAGTATTCACAATATGAGAGCTAGTGCGTATTTTCCTCATTTACATTTTTATACATTTGATTCCGTTTAATAATCTTTACAGATGTGCTTTTTTAGGTTGTTCACACTCATAAATAGTATTTCCTTTCTATTGCTGACAGTCGCATTAAAAAAAATCGGTGGTGAACACATGGGCTTCGATTATTTTAAAATGTGAATGCCGATGAGTCGTTGCCTAGTGGGAATGAGTGTTACCCTGAACTCTGCTTGCTCGTACTGCGTAGAGATTCTTGGATTTTATAAAATACTGTTTTATACAGCTCATTTTTCTGCTCTGGTGCCGATATACTTCTTCGCAGTTGGTGTGGGTAAACGTTGTGAAGAAAAAATTTGTCATATTAGCCAACAATACATCCTAAACACAAACGGCATGAGCCTCGACAGGAAACAATCAAGTAATGAGTGCTTACGTTATCTGCAAGATAGGTATACAGGAAAACCGGCCGCAGGATGCCAATCCACTTAATTATATATTACATTAGGGTGGAGTTGGGCGGAAAAATCAATGAAAAAAAAAAATTTTAATAATAAAAATAAAAAAAGAACAAAATTTCCTGTCTACCACATCTAAGTATTGCAGGAACTTAATTATACTGTAAGAGAGCGTTCGAACAAAGATTAATTTATTCTTCATGATCCTTTTGACATAAAAAAAATATGTATATATATGTCCATACTAGTTTTGAATGCGGAGCATTTATTTGCGTACTGCAGGCACTTTGAGCGTTTCTATCTATCTATCTATCTATCTATCTATCTATCTATCTATCTATCTATCTATCTATCTATCTATCTATCTATCTATCTATCTATCTATCTATCTATCTATCTATCTATCTATCTATCTATCTATCTATCTATCTATCTGTCTGTCTGTCTGTCTGTCTGTCTGTCTGTCTGTCTGTCTGTCTGTCTGTCTGTCTGTCTGTCTGTCTGTCTGTCTGTCTGTCAATGTCTGGGCGCTCTCGTGATCACCTCCTTAACATGGGATAGACCAAAATTAGTATGGGAGGGAAAGAGCGTTTGACGAACATGTATGTCTGGTCATGGCATCAATGACTTGAAAATCCCGTAGTGTACGTCGTCAAACCTTTTCATGCACATACGTGTGGCACATACCCGTATACCCTGGGCCGTGGTATGCGGGTACGCGCCACAGGTGACTGGCAGTTTATATCTGCCCAGGAACGGCGAAAAGAGACATTGCTAATTTAAGTGCGAGAGCGTTAAGAAAAACTGACATCGGCAGCGTTGACCCGACGAATGGAAATATTAAATATCAGGGTCCCGATAGAGATCGAACCCAAGCATTCTGCATGGCAATCAAGAATTCTATCACGGAGCCACACCAGGTCTGGATACTGCTTTTGAAAAGGGCCCTAATGTTCGTAAAACGTCCACTGTGGTTGCAGTCCTGGCTATACAATTTTATAAAAAATTACATATGTACTCCTAGTATACAGCCGTCACATCGGGTTAACGTCAATTGTAGTTAAGCGCCATCCGTTGAAGTTGGCGTATGTAGCAGTGTCCAAGGCTACCATCCTCGCGAGCACAAGCGCTACATATCAGCTTACCGCTTCTGGTGTTGGTAATAGCCATGTTGCTGTTGGCATTGTTACGCAGCTGTAAACAACTGGTTGTATAAAACATATGCGACTGTTCAAAACATGTCTGTGCGTACAACATTTGTACATATATTTAATGTCATTTCGTAACGTTTCGCTCAATACAAAATTTAAACCACAGCCACCTTCCCTGTGCATGCTTCGCATAACATCGATTCCCATGCTACGTGCTATCTGCCGAGCTTTTTTCTATCCTGGCTCGAATAGTTGATGGATATTAGAAATATAACTAAGGACATAGTTAACCAATATTACAGTAGCTAATGATAGTATTTGAGTAGCGACATACTTTATTACCTAGCAACTACGACTGCTCCTTATAGAGCAAGGGTGTTATGGCGTAATCGGTACTCTATATTTATTTATTTATTTATTTATTTATTTATTTATTTATTTATTTATAAAGCTAGTTAATAATTTATTTTTATAAAGGGGTCCGCCTCGGTGGATCAGTGGCTAAGGTGCTCGGCTGCTGACCCGAAGGTCGCGGGTTCGATCCCGGCCGCGGTGGTCGCATTTCGATGCAGGCGAAATGTTAGAGGCCCGTGTACTGTGCGATGTCAGTGCACGTTAAAGAACACCAGATGGTCAAAATTTTCGGAGCCCTCCACTACGGCGTCCCTCATAATCATATCGTGGTTTTGGGACGTAAAACCCCCACATATAATATTTTTATAAAGAGATGGCCCGTGGCCCATAAAAACTAGATTGGAACATTGTTCATTATATTTTGCTAACTAGTCATGCTAAGCCACAAATCATACGCGTTTTTTACGTGGGTGCCCTATGATTGAACTGGTGTCAAGGCATGTACAACGGGAGTGCAGGCTGGTGTATTTATGTTAATCGAAGTGAACATGTCGTTAGAGCTACGATACAATAGGGCATAAAACACTATCGGGGGCAAACAAACAAACAGGAAAAAGCATGTCTAAGTCATGTTTTCATTTTAAATTTCGGCGTGACGTGTTTAAGGCACAAAATAATAAGCAAAAATACAGAGAAACGATTTGTCAATGAACGATAACTCAGTGTTCAGCCAGAGCCGTCAACGACAATCAGGTTCCAGAGCCGATATGAAATGCGCACTGCGCGCTCTCATTCATAGGCATTTCAAATTGCACGCTGGGCGCGCAATTTGTTTTGCTCACGCGACAGGCGTTTAATTCGACGCTATACGCGTTTACGCACGTGCGAGCGCGGTAATACAGTTCAAGAACCCTCTCCCTTACAGAGACCGACAACTTGGAACTTCTGCCAAGATTCGAAATTGTTACGCTGAGCCATCGTTCTGGAAAAGAAAAATTGATGAAAAGCGCGACTGCGTTTTACACACATTCGATAATTTTCGGCCCAGTTATAACGAACGATTTTACATCAGAAGTGTTAGGACTTCCGAAGGCACAGCAAGCCGTTTTGTTCTGTCGTGAATGTTCGAGACGCAAAGCTATGTCATTTTGTTTTCATAATTGTAACAGCGGAGAAACCCATAAAGCAATATGTACACTAAACAGAACTTTTATTTCTCAAGTCTGGTCATTTGAGCACTCATATGGTATCTTGAAGAAAGCATAACATAGAGCGCCGTCGCTCCCTTTATCGCTTGCCAAAATATTGACCCAGACACCCGTTTTAAAAACGGCGCTGCAGACATTATTTGACTGCGTAAGAGACAGGCTCAGATTTTATGGTAAGCTGTGCTGGCACAGAACAAGTGGTGTTTTGGTATGCTAAGTGAAAAGCGTGCGATAGTTTCAAATGTGGACTCCATCTGTTTTCGTCTGGTTTACAGAGTGCAAATATTACATAATTGATTAGTCTCATTCAAGCGTTACCTTCGGCGTAGCCTAGGGTTTCATCCCCACTACCCAGCCAAAAAAAAAAAATAACTTGCCAATTTTACATGTGCTACCCCCCACCCCCCGATTCATGATAGCAATATATTCAGTATTTCGTATTAGCAACCTCTGTTACACGTTTTAGGCTCGGAAATGTTTATTATTGTGCCTGAATCCTGGTTGGACAAAATACCGAACACTGGAAGCAACTTTCGTATGCTGGCGCAAAGCTGGCGGTTATGACTGCCATAAGACACAGTCTTCTCAGGAACGGTTTATGCAGTATGTATGGTTCGACCCTTCACCGCACACATGTCGCTGCGTTTAGAGTCGGGGAGAATTTCATTGCCGCATAACCCATTAGCCTGGAAGCTCTCCGGTATAAGGGCCATAAAGAGAAGGAAATATTTTCAAGGAATGGCATGAAGACGAAGATGAGATGAAGTATAAAACCGCTCTCCGGAGACGCAAACTCCGCTATCAACTGTGCGCATGGCCTAATTAATGCGTCTTATCGAGTTTCGCGGCACGAGTGAATCACGCGAAAGTGAGACGGGAAACGTCGGGAAAACGAGAACTCCGTAGTAATGAAGCACGCTTGACAAAGTGCGCTGAAACATTTTTTCTCGTTATGCTTCGTCGCTTAGGCGCTGTGCGTGCGCCGTTATAGGCTTATTTTGCTGTTATTGGCGCGGACAGTGAGGTATGATCGCGAGGAGTGTTGATCGCCACTCGAACAGCGACAAAAGGAAAAAAAAAACAGACACAAGGATACAAACATAATATGGGCTAACTTCGCCCTTTATTTTCTGTAGTTTCGGTGGGAAGCGTTTGCTGGTTTCGATCAAATATGTTCTCGTGAGAGAGGTGCACAAAATAAAAAAGAGAAATAAAATACTAGCTGAGAGAGATAAAGACGAAGAAGCACTTTTAACGTCATTAAAAGCTATTTCAATGTGAACACATGCGGAAAATAAATAAGGAATATGGAAAACTGTTATTAATATGGCGTTGAGTTTCCAACCGCACGAATGCATAAATTATATGATGTCTTCGGAGATAGGAAGTAATTCGTGCTTTAACGAGCGGAAATGCAGTAGCTGCTGCGTAGATGTTTCACGTTGTTGGCACGCTAGGCGTCAGTTATGGTCGAAAATTGATTATTTGTACGCAGTACCATCCACGTATTCACACAGATATATAATTATTCTATCCCTAATGGAGTTACAGATGCGTGCTACGAAGAATGGTGTTTGGTGTAAACGTCCCGGTTGCTTAGTGACTGTGTGTTGCTGCTCCCCTGAGCCCGTAATGTGAGGGAGTATTGTACAAAAATCGTGGGAAAAAAGAAGAAAACCCTAAATTCTACAAGAAATACATGACTGTTCCGATAAACAAAGCTTATTTCACATATTTTTGAACACTTGTCTGCATTTTTTGAGGAATGTAAGCGTGTGGCGGCTGCACCCCAGCGCGAGCCGTGACGTCACTTGTCGCGTTGGCGTAAGAAGGGTGGATGTGTTCCTGTCCTGCTACTTTCCTTTATCCACCTCTCCTTTACATCCTACTTGGCACACCTTTCACAAAGGCGCTGCTACTTCAGCGCCTTTGTGAAAGCGGATTCAGAGACGCGGGCCACGGCTAGCATTGTTGGCATGCCCGTTTCGGGTACGTAAAACTTCCCCTCTTCCAGTTCACGGCGCTGCCGCTAGACGGGGCTATTAGTAAAACACACATTTAGTTCGTCATTTCGCGCTAGTTTCACTGTTAAATAGAGGTTGTGTCTACTGATTTCAGCGCCCACTTTTTCAGTTTGGCGGAAAATGTTGGTGGCAAAAATACTGTTCGGTAAACCCTTTAAGAAGTAACGATGGAAGCAGTGTATCGAGGTTCCTCGTTTTTATGAGTAGCTGACCTGCCACTCCTGTTCTTCCTTTTTGTGGGTAACTGCTAAGTGATGAACTGCTACCACCCGCGTGGTTACAACCGTTGCTCCTTCCTGACACTGCGCAACAATAGCGTCCCCCAGGGAGAGGGAGGAGAACTCTACGTAGCCCCTCCCCCGCACTTTTCCAATGTCCCATAATTATATATACACACACATACACATGCATACCACATGCATGAACTTACATAAAAGCTGGTTAAACTACCCCCCCCCCTCTCGAAGAAGTTTCGTATTCTCATTGACTCTCGTAGCATCTTGAGGTTTATACACACACAGTGCTTTTTTTAGCTCAAAACGACACCATTTGCAAGTTACTAGCCCGCCAACGCATTCTGTTTACACACCCATGTGGTGACATTTCTAATAAATAGTATACATACATTATACTAACAAACAACCTTCAAAAAGTTCACAAAAATCACACAGGATTCGAACTGGCGACACCTGAGTCAACATGATTTCGATGTTCAGTGCAGGTAGATACATTGAAATGGAAGCGGAATGTACAATCGATAATGCGTGTAAGGTGCTTCATATGCCGATTGAAAAGAAACGTCAGCGTCGATTAAGCGTAAATGCGAGAGAAGAGCGGTGATTGAGCACTGGCGGGATCGTTCAACTCTTCGTTATATGAGCGATGAATAGCTCCGTCGGTGCTTGTGCGGGGTTGCACCTTCATGCAGTATGCATGAGATGAAACAGATGGCATTGGGAAAATGCGCCATGTATCTCAATTTACTGGCTTGCACGAAAGAAAGTGATTAGAAGACCGTCACATACGCAAAAAAAAAAAGAAAGAAAAGAAAACGCGCAAGACGTCTCAACGTTTCAAATCGTCAGGCTTCAGTGATAGGGACACAGGGTCCAAATTTAGCAAGTCATGGAGTGATATGTATAATTATCTGTATATTTACTTACATGTACGCCACTTCGCGTCCGCCACTCTTCTTCCATTATTCGCAAGGGTTCACTCTCTGACGGTTTCAGATCTTCACAATGGACGACCTTTTCGAGAGGTCGTCACAATTGAAAACGAAAGAACAACCTTCAAGCGCTGCCGTGGTACTGTGTGACGTTAGTGCACGTTAAGGAATACCGGATGGTCTAAAGTTCCCGAGCAATCTACTACGGCGTGCCTTATAGTCATATCGCGGTTTTCGCACGTAAACCCCAAATGTTATTAACCTTCAACTGCTCGAAATCAATCCGATGTCGTCTATTACACACTGAAACACAAAAAAATTTGGCTGATCCCAAGTAGCTTGGGAATCGATGTTATGCGAAGCATGCGGAGGCAAGGTGACTGGGTTGTAATTTTCTTACTAAGCGAAACGGGACGAAATGACGTTAAAGATATGTACAAATATTGTACGCACAGACATATATTGAACAGTCGCATATCTTTCATATAACTAGTTGTTTACATGTGCGTAACGATGCCAACCGAAACATGGGTATTACCGACACCAGAAGCGGTAAGCTGATATGTAGGACTTGTGCTTGCGAGGATGCTAGCTCTCGATAGTGCTTCGTGGACCAACTACAGTGGATGGCGCTTAAGTATACAATTGACGTTAACCCGACATGACGCCTGCCTCATAGGAGTGCATATGCAATTTTAGTAAAATTAGATAGCCAGCACTGGAACCACAAGTGACGTTTCACCTAGGGTTTTTTTCCTAAGCAGTTTCGAGACCTGACGTGGCTCTGTGGTAGAATACTTGATTGCCACGCAAAGTGCTTGGGTTCTATTCCTGCTGGGTCCCTGATATTTATTATTTGTATTCTTCTCGTCAACGCCGCCGATGTCAGTTTTTCTTAACGGTCTCGCATTTTAATTACTAATGTCTGCCCTGGCCGTTCCTGGATAGAAATAAATTATCAAAAAATCGCAGCATATCCACGGAGTGAATGATGATGAGTGGGTGAAGCTCTGGAGGTTCATCGGTAAACCGTGAATCTTCCGTGAATTTTCGTCCAGTACATCATCAAAGACGTGACAAACACTGTGTGTATATATACAAGAAATTTTATTTATTCGTAAATGGTAGCTAGACGTGGCTTCCTGTCCCCCTTCATTATAACGGCTTTATGGTCGTTGAAGTGGAGGGAGAGGGGTTCTTATATGGCTCCGTAGAGGATTCTTAGAGGGGGTGAGCGTAGAGGAGAGAACGCACATCCGCTGTGGGGATGTGGAACGCGGACGCCGCTCCGTAGAGTAGAGGATTCCTAGAGGAGAGAAAGGGAGTGAGCGTAGGAGAGGAGAGAGAGGGGACGCGCGCGCCGCTCCGTAGAGTAGAGGATTACTAGAGGAGAGAAAGGGGGTGAGCGTTGGAGAGGAGAGAGAGGGGGGAGGAGACACGCATACTCTGGAGGGGTGTAGGACGCGGGCGCCGCTCCGTACAGTAGAGGATTGCTAGAGGAGAGAAAGGGGGTGAGCGTCGGAGAGGAGAGAGAGGTGGAGGGAACGCGCATGCTCTGGAGGGGGTGTAGGACGCGGGAAGGAGGGATGGACTAAGCCCCCGCAAGCACATCCAAGCAAGATCAAGGAATGGAGCCAACCTGGGCGACAGACACCACCTGCCTAGCCATTGCTAAGCTGCCCCTCTATGCTCTCGGCCATGACTCTAGTGACTGTAGTGGTGGTGGACGGCCTTATTGTACTACAGTGTTCTGCTTGACATAGATGGCCACACCGCCTGCAGGACGCCCTGCTTCCTCGGTGCACACGATGGGAACTAGAGGTGGTCTGGAACGCGCTTATTCTTCATGGTCATCAGCGTCACCGTCATCATTATCACGAGATACTGCCGGTTACGCCTGACGCGGGACAAGGTTAGACTAAGAGGAGCTTCGCCCCTAAAAACCTGTGGCGCATACCCGAATACCGCGGCCCGTGGTATACGGGTATGTGCCACACGTGTCAGCGGGAAAGGGTTTGAGGACGTATGCGACAGGATTTTCGCGTTATTGATGTCATGACCAGCCAGACATATTCGTCAATACCTCTTACCCTTCTATACTAATTTTGGTCTACCCCAAGTTAAGGAGGCGATCACGAGATCACCCAGGCGTAGGCGGCTAGATAGATAGATAGATAGATAGATAGATAGATAGATAGATAGATAGATAGATAGATAGATAGATAGATAGATAGATAGATAGATAGATAGATAGATAGATAGATAGATAGATAGATAGATAGATAGATAGATAGATAGATAGATAGATGGAAACGCATAATCGCTTACAGTACGCAAAGAAATGCTTCGCATTTAAAATACGCGTAACCGCAAAATAATTAGTCGAAGCAAAACAGAAAAGGGCGTCAGCATGCATGAACTATCCCAGTAGCAAGTATCACTGAGTTATATATTTCGTATATTACGTCGTAACTTTCAATTAGACATCTGTGCACTTGTACAACCACGGAGTATCTCTGGAACGGTAAAAACTACCATCTTTATATGGTTTCGACGAGTGCTATACGTATTCTTAGGTCGATGTGGCATGAACCGACTTGCTTAAAGAGATTTCTGAGCGTACACGCATCGGTTATTCATGCTGATAGAGATATTCGTTACAAGCATACGCCTCCATGTTGTAGTACTTGATGTGACAGAGCATCATTGGAGCTAGTCAACGATTGGTCTGCTGCTCAGGTTTAACTGGGTGTCTACACACGTTATCACTTCCTTGACGCAGCCACCAACTAACCTGACAAAAATGAAGAAGAGAAAGAAAGGAAATAAAACGTATGGAAGCGAAGTGATCACTAACCCAGCAGTGTCATTTGTAAATGGTCAGAATGAGCGTATTTCAGTTACTCTCGTCTCCGATAGCAGATCGCTCGTAACTAGGCGGAACTACTTGTCGCAGTTGCATTTCAGCTTGGGCGGCTCGATAAACGCACATCCTGTCAACCTTCTTTCGTTGATGTTATCGACTAGCTACAACCGTTTAGAGAACGCGGGTAAGCCTGGAAACATGAAAAGATCAAGCGCATAGCTACAGGGTGGCACCTAATCTCCCGATGGCGTATCGCATACACGCTGGGCATTTTCATTCTCAAGATCAATTTACATTTCAAGTGAAGGCCATTCTGTTACATTCGTACATAAATTTCATTAAATACAAAAGTTTTTCTCAATCAGCCCGCGTGCCGTACTTTTTCGATATGCAAGTAAACCGCCAGTGGTAGTGTCTACAATACCACAAATGTTCAGTAAACTGCTGCAACCTGGTATATCAGGGATTAGAATCCCGCGCTTTATATAATTCCTAGAAACCATTGTTTATTGTCGACTTCCAAATCCGCGGAAACCTTCAAGTTACATTTCTCTGTGGAACAGCTGGGGGGTGATTTAACGACAAGCCGAAACATTGCCGGGTCCGTTAGTCGGGGTTTAGCGTGATAGATTAGATATGCGACTTCCAGTTCCTGGTTCTTATACTTTAGCTGTCTGTTTTTTTTTTTCACTTGCGAGGACTGGCACGCTTCAGATATGGTCGATACAATTGTATATGCTTGTACAAGTGTTGCTGGAGGCTCACAAGCGTGTGCCTGAGGGACCAATTAATCATCAATAAAAACGATGTGGAGGTGTGGCAGTACGCTTCCGCACGATAATTTGTATTCACAGTGGGACCGTAGCCCTGAGCGTGTTATAAAGTGTGCAGACACGGAAGGCATTGAATCACCACCTTTGTATCTGTTAAGTACAGGCCAATAAAGCTGCAGGAGCATGGAAGCGACGACGGTAGAAGAGGCTTTCTTGCTCACTACTAAATTATACGTCTTGCTGAGGACGTCTGCTTACTGTCAAAAATTACCACTACCAAAGGTCCTACAGCAAGTATTTTGATATTTGCTGTAGCGCGCATTATCAGAATCAGAATTTTATTGATAGAAATACAGGAATATTACATGTGTTTAGTATACATAAGGAGGTCCCAAAGTCAATGACTGTATCGGGACCTCCTGTTAAAGGCAGATTACGGTTATACACGATGTTTGAAGCAACAGTAGCACTGTTCGCAAGTACGAAATGGACAAAACACTACTGCAGTAAAACAGTAAAGAAATAAACAGAATGAAAACAAAATATACATAATGAAACAAGGTGTAGCTATGAATAGTTGGAAGCACGTTTGCCGCAGAACTGAACAAAAAATACAAATAAAACTAACACACATAATATGCAAATTGAAACAGACTGAACAAAAAATATAAAATAAAGCTAACACACATAATATGCAAATTGAAACAAAATGCAGCTATATAAAAAGAACAGTATTAGTAAGTCTGTATACTGTGTGATTTTAGCTCTGACTTAAATTGGTGTAAGTGTCTTAAATTTTTTATAGAAGCGGGTAATGAATTCCATAGTGTTATCGATGAAAATTCAGCAGTTTGTTTACCATAGTTAGTGCGTACTTTGGGCAAAAGAACGTTGTTGTTATGGGCGAATCTAGTATTACTATGAGCAATGAGATTAGAAGATGAGAGGCAGATTGGAGGTAATGCCTTGGTTATGTATTTATAGAATGCGATTCCTAAGTTATATTTGAGGAGCTCTGAAATGGTTAGGATGTTGTTTTTATGAAGTATGCATTTACCGTTAGAAAATCGTGAACTGTTTGTAATGATTCTTATGGATTGGTTCTGTAATGCTTGGAGGGATGCCAAATGAGTGTTATAATTGTTACCCCAGCACATTATCCCGTAATTAATATGAGAGTGAACGAATGAGTAATACAGTGAAAGTAATGTGGCACGTGTAAAGTAGGGACGAGTTTTAATTAGAGCGCGAATGCCATATACTATTTTCTTTTTGAGGTGGGAAGTATGATCTATGTACTTTAAGTTAGAATCGAGCGAAATTCCAAGAAAAGATGAGCAAGGACTGGAAGAAATGGAGTGCGAGCCAAAAGTTAAAGAAGGAAAGGATGCTGAGTATTTTTGATGTGACGAGAATATAACAAATTTAGTCTTTGTTGCGTTAATAGTTGACAAGTTAGCACTGCACCAACTTGAAACATTTTCCAGGTCAGTGCTTAGCCTGTTAACAAGAAGCGAAATGTTTTTGTCAGATGAATATATGGTTGTGTCATCAGCGTACAGAATAGAATTTGAGGTGGACAGACAGTTAGGCAGATCATTAATATTGATCAAAAATAGGAGCGGTCCCAAAATGGATCCTTAAGCAACACCCATGTTAGTAGTTCGTTCTCTAGAATAGGTATTAGAAACAGACACAACTTGAACGCGGTTATGTAGGTAACTTTTTAGTAGCGATAGGGTAGGACCACATACACCGATTGCATCAAGTTTACTAAAGAGAATACTATGATTTAAACAGTCGAATGCTTTGGTTAGATCGATGAATACTGATCCTGCAAATGAACCTTCATCAATAATTTTTTTTAGTTGATCGGTTAGATGAATGAGTGCCAGATCAGTTGATAAACCACTGCGAAAGCCAAACTGACAAGGGGAGAGTATATTAAATTTAGCTAGGTATTTTGATAGGTGAACTCCAGTTAGCTTTTCGAGAACTTTACCAAAAAAAAGGCAAAATGCAAATGGGCCGGTAATTCTGTATATTTGTTTTGTCCCCATTTTTTAAGAACCGGGATAACTTTACCACGTTTTAGCTCATTAGGAAACACCCCAGTTTTGAATATCAAGTTCGTAATAAAACACAAGATATCGGAAATTAGATGCGAAATTATTTTGATATTAGCAGGTAGGACATCATCAATTCCTGCACCGGTGGATTTGAGATGCTGTATGACATCATGTATTTCTTCAGGAGTTGTGGGAAAGAGGAAAAAAGAGTGGGGGGAGACGACTGAGTTGTGTGATTTGTGAGGGAGAGGGTGAGTCAATGCTACAAAAGTAGGAATTGAAAGCGTCAGCAATGAGGTTAGGCGAGCTATATTCGATATTGTCGATCACAATTCTTGAAACCTGGTGTCGGGAATTCCTGTTTAGAAAGGAGTTCACAATGTGCCCATTTTAATTTAGCATCATTACCTGCTTGCGAGATTTTTCGTTCGAGAAATGAATGTTTTGCCACTTTTAACTGTGTGTTTACAGCGTTACGTAGCTTTTTGTAACGGGCAATTAACTTAGTATTAAACGGCTGACTTTTCGTTTTTTTGTACAAGTTATCGCGATTTCGCAAGGCTGCTAATAGCTTTTGAGACATCCATGGATTATGAGAGAACGCCAAAGTTTTTTTTACATTTCTTTTTAGAAGCGAACTTTTGAATTTGTGATATGATTAAAGACAAAAATTTAGAAAATGCTTTCTGAGGGTCATTACAAGATTTAACCTCAGACCAGTCTAAATTTGCTACGGCAGTTGTGAAGCTTTCTTTATCGAGAACATATTTGAAATGTGGGAGCGGACAAGGACGAGATTTGTAATTGAAGCGTAAAACCAGTGGATAATGATCAGTAATGTCAATGTCGAGAACTTTCACCTGTGGTGAAATGAGCGAGTTGGAGAAAGCATGATCAATAAGCGTCCCAGCACCATTGGGAACTTGCCGTGTAGGCACATTAATTAAGGATTCATACCGTAGCTTTGCAGTAGACTGGAGTAATTAACAACAATAGGTGAAGTGTCATTGAGTAAGTTAATGTTAATGTCACCCATTAAAATGACAGTTTTATTCTCAACTGAAATAGTATGTAGGACATGTTCAAGACTAGAGAAAAAATCAACGACTGAAGATGAGGGAGATCGGTAAATGCAGCCAAATATGAAATCTCTGTGATCACTAGAAGGAGAGCAATTGGTTATTTCAATCCAGACTGATTCACAATTACTTACAGGTAAGTGTAAATCATGTCGCCTCCTGTATGAAAGATCAGGAGATATATAAATGGCGGCACCACCATGACTGCTAATTGATTCATTACAGTATTCAGAGTTGTAATTTCGGAAGCAATAAAGATTTTTGTCATCATCTGATAACCAAGTTTCCGTTATGGCAATAATAGAAAATGAGCTACTATAGGAGGAAATAAGATGACCGATTTCATCGAAGTGTTTACGCAGGCTTCTTGCATTACAATGAATAACAGAATTGTATCCACTTATGAACGAATTGACCTGATCTAGTTCCAAAAGAGAATCCATCTCGATGCGAAAAAAAGTGAAGCAATGAAAACCAGGTACTACGCCTAGTCTATTTTGATCAAGTCAGAGTCGTCGCGAATGCGCAAAACACTACTATTGGTAGTCTTTCTAGCCTTTATTTGGCAGTTGTCCGTCCAGAGAAACATCCAGTTCTTTTCTTTCTTTAGTGTTAAGGCTTTGGAAAAGAGGGCCTTGTTGTTTGGGGTCAGATAATCATTGACAAATATGGGTGTGTTAGAAATGCTAGAAAAACCAAGATCACTAACACAGAGCTTCGCCTTACGTGCTTTACTGATGAAGTCAGATTTCTTAGTTCGAGAGCAGAAGCGTGCAATGATGTTTTTTTTATCATTAGACCGTGTAGGCACGCGATGAACAATGTCGAGATCACTAGACGATATGGGACAGCCAGCTTTCTTACCCAACACTTCTATAATTGTACTGCAGTCTTCCCCTTGGGAGCAGGGAACGCCCTTGATCTCAACATTGCTGAGGCGCGAGTATTGTTCTAGTTCCTCAACCTTGCGGCTGAGAGAGTGATTCTGGGTTTTTAATTGCTTGTTCTCATTTACCAATGCGGCATTTTGATCACGTAGGTCCTCGACAAGTTCGTTCAAGTGATGAGCACTCGATTGTAGAGATTCAACTTCTTTTTTTAATTCTACAACATCGATGCCCGATTCTTTCGTTTTGAGCAAGAACCTGCCGAAGACCTTCTCAGAAGTGTCTTTAGCCAAGCTGAGAATTTTGGCCTCAAGTTCTTGAATATTCTTTGAGAGTTCAGCATTAGTCGGCATGGTGAATACTCTTTATCACAAAAGCGATTGCAGACACAGGAGAAAAAATAAAACAGAACGTGGCTGTTGGCAGCAGCGGCAAGGAATAGAAAGTAATACAGAAAAAAGCTTGAAAGAATACCTGCATGAACAGGGAACTCTGTTTAGTTGTGGCTCGTGCAATGCCACTGCTGCCAGTGAAGAGCAGGCGCTTGGGCCGGCTAATTTATAGGGCTTGCTCTCAGGGCAGTGACCTCCAGCGGCGAAATCGTCGAACGCCAGCAGCTCACTACGATGTGGCCGCGCAGTCGCAGTTTCACCACGTATGGATGATCCAGCACCTTCCCAAGGGCAGTGCGACGATGGAACACCGCGAAGATAATCACCGATGAGGCAGGCGGGGGCGAAGAATGGGCGGTCAGGATAACTGCATGAACAGGGAACTCTGTTTAGTTGTGGCTCGTGCAATGCCACTGCTGCCATTGCACTGCTGCTGCCGTGCAATGCCCCTATTGGCCATAACTATGAAAAAGGGAGGGAAAATAAGCAACGTGAGCTCTAACTATTCCATTATTTATTTCAACATGGTACACTGGCTGTTTGACAACGTTTTTCTGCGCAAAGTGCCAATAACATACCATCAGATATCACATCACCATCAACACACGTTCTAAAAAAACGATTTTCCGCACGGAAAAGGGAAATATACGTGTCTCTGATAAATAATTTCCCCAGTTTACTAATGTGAATTGCCTCCAATATTTATCGCGTGGCCGTATCCTTGCTTCTGCCGAGAATCCTAATCTTATCCCGCCGTGACTCATACTGCTGTGAATGGCAATGCGTAGGGTTTTAAAGATAGCTCGTATTCCCTGTCCCTTTTTTCGCCGTTTTGCGCTAACTTGCCATAGCTTTATGGTCAGTACACAACCAAGATCCCATTTATTAATTGTGCCATGTCCATTGTGATTCGCGTATTTTCTTTATCACAGCTCACACACTAAAGGAACAAACCATCTGGCCCAACGGCGATGGAACCGAGCTCACCATCGCAAGCAATCTACACAGCAGTGCCGCCGTAGTTTTCAAGAGACGCGACCCTCCATGACCTCTAAGGCTCCGGAGGTATCCGCCATATAGTCCGTTCATTGTCCCGTTACCGGATGAGGCAGTGATGGATGACGTATTTCTCACTTACAGTCCGGAGCACCCGCAGTTGTGAATGATTGATGCAACGTGTTCGCGAGGCTCTGTGCGCCTTCGGCGATCGAGTCCGGTGCTTAGGCGAGCGCAATATAGCTGTGCTCCCCCTCCCTGCCTAAGTCCTCAGACAGGTCGTAAAGAATGGACGCGGTGCTCTGGGATGCATATCGCTGGCTATGCAGAGAGGAGGCCTGCTTAATATCTGAGTTGCTGTCTATGCTTGGAAGTTTTACTTGCAAGTCGAGGAATAAGTGTCAGGCGACATTCATAGAAGGTTTCATTTAGGGCGGAGATATTGATGATGTATATACTGAAGGGCTTGTACGGCTAATCTCCATAAATCAAATTGGGGTCCCGTTTAGGATAGTTTTCCTTTCTCAATTGCTTCCGCCACTGGCCATCGTCAGAGCAGATCTCTCTCTCTCTCGCTCTCTCTCCCTATATATATATATATATATATATATATATATATATATACACATACATTTTTTTAAAGCTCGTTCACTACTGCGTTGAGTGCATGAAGTAGGGTAGAGGAAAAGAGACAAGACGGGGTGGGTGTGTACCAACGAATTTGGCAATCAAGAAAACCTTTGACCAAGGAAATACGTTCTTTGCAACCAAATGGCAAAAAAAAAAACACGAACTCGTACAATGGAGCAATAAAACATGCATTTACTTGCTTATATTCCCTTGCGCTGTTTGAAATTATATTCAGCCGCTTAGGTTGAGCGTTGGGCTAGAGGCCGTCAGCGCTCTGTGTGTCTCATCTTGGTTAGTCCTCGTTTCATGCGCTGTGAAACATTGTAAAATCAGCCGATGTTCCGCCATCGCTCAGTGCATTTCTTGTTTCTTGTTTAGAGGTCAAGCTCACCTGATTTCCACTTAGATGATCATCTGCCAACGCTCAACTTGCCGCACAATAAATTCCAACCTAGTAGCTCAACTGATTTTAATTTCAGTGCCTCTATAGAGAAGTTCTGTGAGTGCAAAGCCAGGATTGCTGGAACGCCGTGCCTTCACCAAAGGCTGCATTAACTGGAAAGGCTCTGCCTTGCATTACATAAGTGTGCCTCCAGCCTTACACTCAACGTGAATATTCGCCGTTGCTTTCACGCCATCGTGATCCATAGAATGTCCAACTGCGAGAAAAAAACTTGAACACTTGAGCTTCGCCTTCAAGAGTAGAACGCAACAGCGTAATCGGGTCCCGTGCGCATCGCCTTCCCAATTGCTAGCCTCGCTTCGGTTCTCGGTGCATGCCTCAACCATGCCGTAAGGAAACGAACGACTGTGCGCGTACCATTGTCCGTTTCAAACTATAGAATGCCTACTGCAAGTACAACTGTTAAGTGCCCACTAAGCCACAATTTTTCCTTTTGCGAATCAGCGAAGGGCCCACTGCGCTTTCGTAAGGCAACACGCGAACATATGCTTGAGCGCTTTGTAGGTGGGCCTTTAAGAGACCCACTCGTTGTGCAGTTCACGTGTTTTGATGCCTAACGCAATTCTACGCTTTTGCCACGCAATATTACGTGCGCTGAGACGATTCCTTCCAGTACATGAGATTCATTTTTTTTTTTTTTTTTTTTTTTTGTCGAGCTATAACGTGGCTCTGTGGTAGGACACGTGCTCGCCACGCAGACGGCCTGTGTTCGATTCTCACTCGGACTGAAATTTTCATTTTTTATTTCATTTGCATCTTTCTTAATTTTTCGGTCACGGACAAGATGATCATTTTTAGCTCACAACCAACTACCCAACACCGACGCCGACACCGCAATTTCTGCGAAACAAGCTGTTATCGCTATCGCGCGAAAACAGTATGACATCTTGCGAGCGACATGCTTTCAGGGCGAAGGAGGTGCGATATAGGGACTGCAAGAGAATCGACGATTGGGCTAGTTGGTTGAAATTCATGGTATACGATATAGGTAGACAAACTAATGGCATTCTTTGGAACAAGAGTCGTGAAGTGGAGTATATTTTGAATGGAAAGGGTTCCCTAAATGTCACGCTTGTAGCCAAGGCATTTCGTGTCTGTCGCCTGTATAACATCATGCACACGGAAATATTCTGACGTCAGTGATGGTAACCCTTTTTATGCTGGCACAGTGAAAGAATATGTAAATCGAACGTCTTGCTGCGTTAGTTAATTTTCAAATCCAGGCTTGACAAAAGTAATATTTCGTATAAAATGGTAAGATAGCCGCAGGCGTCCCTCCGTCTACTTCACCGTCCTCTCTAAAGTAGGGCGCTTTTGAAACCTAAAAGCATGCACACTTCTTGAGACCACTTCCTAGCGCACGTAGCAGGCCCTTCATCTCTTCAAAAAAATAACAGGAGAACAAATATGACTGTACACATTCGCATGTATACATTAGCCTAGAGTATCTTGGTATTCTTAGAAATGGAGAGAAAATTCCGAGGATTCGGCCATGCTGAAGGGCCAGTGTACTTCTAAGGCATGTTCTGTACTAACGTTACTAAGAAGTGAAGCCACCATTACCGAGGCTGTCACCCTACTGCACGTAATAGTACGCACGCACGCCGCCTGTTTGCTTATGAAGCGGCTGCTTTCGGACGAGAGGACACGAAAGCCTCCGTTCACGCAGCCATTTACTCAAGCACTCACGACGCTGACTGCTTAAGGGAATGTCAGGTGGGCGCGTCAACTGTTATTGAGCACCTTTCACGAATATTAGGGGCGGAGAAAATGCAACGATTATGCCGACAGGGAAGTAGTCTGGTGACACGTCGCTGATTGATAGTGGTGGCGCTGATTGGTCAAAATAGCGCAGCAAACAAGAAGGCCTTGTTCCGAGATGTCTTTCATCATTATTGCAGACATTAGATCATCCCTCAATATCACGTCGTCCATGTCTGTGCATCAGTATTGCGCGTGTGGTGCTTAAGCTGAAAGAACTTGACGTACATCTTAGGACCATTTGGCACACCCCTTAATGCCTTAGACTAAAACCTGCGAGAAAAAAAATGACCACTCGCATTTTACTGGTGCCATCCCGCAATACCTAAAATAATCTTAGAGGAAAATGATACTATATAAACGAAACTATACTTAACGATGCAACGAAATATTAAAAAGAAAATGGGGCTGATGTCTTGGAATATGACGGCTGTCCTCTTGATTTATCGCTAACATTTTTTTTCTCAAAAAAAAAAACAGATTTAATTCGAGTTTTAAAGGGCCGAAACAAAATATGGGAAGTTTTATATGCCATGATAATGAAAAGACGGGACGAAAATGCTGAAACAATTTCCATCTGAGACGTTGCACTTGCGCCTCCTTGCGGTGTTTTAGGCAATATATCCAAATATTGGAAGTACTGTGCTCGTTTTCCACTCTAAAATTCAGAATTTTACACTGAAATTAGGAAAAAACAACTTTCACAACGACTGATCTATTGTCTAAAATAATTTTGCGCTTTTGTTTAATCTTCATTTATACCTAGCTAGTAATTGGGAAGCAGACGTATCTCTGCGAAGTATTCACAACGCAACCAATGCGTACGCGCACAATTCAATATAAACACTGTAGTGATCGTATCATTACCCTATTAGTTCTTCCATTTTCATATGTGGTTTTCATGCTGGGGTTCAAATCTACTAGTTAAAAATTCACTAATCAGGCTCATAATTAAACCTCTTGTGTCTCTAAAGTGTCTAAAAATCTGACGATATGTTCAACCTCTTCAGGTTTATTATCTGCTTTTGTTAAAAAAAAAAGCACCACATTAGCTCAGGGACTATTGCGTTGCGCTTCTAGGCCCGCATTCAGAAAAAGCTTCCTACGCTAGAATTGTTCGTTGTTCGTACGAGAAATTTTCAGCCAATAGTGGCACTGGAGATATCACAGCCAGCCAATGGCAAAGCATTCTTTCAATGTAACGCGCTCTGAAAACACACACGCACAGTGCGTCGGAGCTTGCTCCGTGATTGCTGTGGGCTGAATGATCTCCGGTTGGCTTTCGGTTGTGGAAACAGGATGTGCTGACGTACTTTTCTTGCGCACTTTTAGGTGCGAAGCAGCTCTTTGACTAGGCTGTGTAACGCTGTCCCTCCCTCCGTGCGTACGAACGCGCCGCAACGCGCTCCCCCTCGCCGCAGGTATTGGAGCGGTGCCAAGTAGGTCACGCCGCAGCTGCGCGTTGCCGTCACGCTCCCCTCGCAGTGCGCGCTGACGTCACTCTCTCCATCACCTGCCGCGCGCTCGCCGGAGCGCCCGCAGCTGCCGCCTGACGCGCAACGACAAGACCTACGCCAGCCATCGCTTCAAACGAATCTTCCAGCGCTCACCGCAGCACCCGCGTTAGCGCCGTTCAACCCGTGACGCCACCCGTGCGCAACGCTGCTGCTTCGCATCCCATCAGGGTTCCCTTTGGGAAGATGCACCTAATTTTTTTTCCGGCCTGTTGATTCCGCTTTCTTTTTCTCCGCAATGTCATTTCCCGTGTGTTAC
>JALIZH010020748.1:0-16199 GCA_030522465.1 Rhipicephalus appendiculatus | reverse complement strand
ATCGCGTTTCGTTTACGGTCGCCCCCCCAAAAAATGTGGCCGGGCAAGAGAGGAGACTTGTTGCGCGTTGCGTTTCCTCTAGCAAGAGGGGAGACTTGCTGCGCGTTGCGTTTCCCTCTAGCAAGAGAGGAGACTTGTCGCGCGTTGTGTTCCCCTCTTTGGGTTAAGGTAGCGGGATAGCGACCTTAACCCAAGTTCTGTGTTTAATCAGCGACGCTATTCTGGTTGGCAAACCGCTTTCCCTGATTACGCTCTCACCGTTGATTACTACAGCTTCCACAACGGTTTGTTTAATCTTTGATCATGGTTGTCAGTCAGCGGGATGGAGATGTACCACTAAGGGCGTCAACATGGGGTGCATCCACGCCTCAATATACATCCTACAGCGTGATCCACGGTAAACGTACAGCAATGGACACTGTACGAGCTCTTTTATATCAATGTGCAGTAAAAATTCAGCTACTTCTGTAAGGATACACATTTTTACTTTCGTGTTATACCGATTGGTATGGCGAATAGATCAACCATGTTTTTTTTATTGACTTTTTGAGCCACGCTTGCCTTATACCTGTGAAGACAAGTCGTCGAATAATTTCTCTTCACAAGAGTGTACGAGTGCGCGTGGTCACATGTAGACGCCGCACTGGATGTGTATACCGCAAATTGTGGGTACGGCTGTTTTCTCCCCATCTCCTTTACTCCTCATTCTTTTCGCCATGTGTAGGTCTGCAAACTGCCCAGAGCCTAGTACACCTCCCTGTCTAATGCGCATTTCTTTGCTCCTTTTCAGCGCTTGTAGGCGAATAAAATTATTGCCAGGATATATGTATATGAATTAGCAATTGGATTTTAGGGTCAACGAAGTGTAGCGTTGAAAAACCACCACGATCATCGACTTCTTTTTTATCATATCTTCTCGCCGTGTTCCAGGCACGCGTAGGTACAGGGAAATGGCCTGGGAAATATGTGCGCCAACGGCGGCGGAATCAGAGCGTCGACGTCCCCTCATGGACCGCTGCTGGACGGTGCCATTTGGCGCTGCCGTATCTGCTTTCCTCTTAGTCATGATGATTTCCTGCTATGGATACGTGGCCGTACTTCTCAGAGAAAAGTATGGCGTAAATCACCAGAAGGTGTCTTGGATAGCAAGCGCGGTGGTAATTTCGAAAAGTACCTCAGGTAAGAAATAAATTCGCTTGGCAGTATTACTCGTACAACTTGGCTTTTAAGGAGCACAATTACGAAACGCAGTGATTACTACCGAGATTATCCTAACAAACCCGCTCGTATAGGGTGGAGATGAGCAAACGTAATAAGCTGGCGCAAGCATTCAGAGAAGCTACACAAGCTATGCCCGGATATCCGCTCATCTCTAAATGATACCACAGATCTAGAAGCCCTGGAACGCTGTTAACAGCGTCGTATTCGCACGCAAGTATGGCACACAAGAAACATAGCGTATGACCATCCGGATATTGAAATGTTCAACTAAAGCAGAGTAACTCGATTGCCTGCAATAATACTATAGAGTGCAATCAGCTTCGTTGAATTGTGATCGATGTGACCGAAGAAAGTAACGGCCTGCTTTTTTTTTCTGCGCTGCATGATCTGTACGATGTGTGCGGAATAGCTTTTAAACAAAAATGCACCTTACTCCTGGTATGCAGTCGAGCTTTCACAAAAACACTAGGAACATATAGCAAAGTTCTCATATAAACTTTAGGTTCTAAAACTACAGAAGTCATATTGGTTCTAATGTTACGCTAAGGTAGGTGCCCATCTGAATGATTTGTTAGGAAAATGCGCTATCGTAAATTTGGTGTTCTGCTATCCTCCACCGATATGCGACTGTGACTGTCTACATTACAGGCCTGCTAGTAAGTCAACTACAGCACGAGATGTCCATCTACCACATAAGCCTGATTGAGGCTGCCTTGCTTCCGCTGGTCTCGTGGCGTCGGGATTCGCCCCAGATATTGGCTGGATGACCTTCACTTTCGGTATCATGCATGGTAAGCAATATTTAAATGAGTGGTTACCTAAATACTCACTACAAGATCGGAACATGCGGACCGCTGATCTAGACAAAACACTGTCTGCCGATATAAAATATCGCCAAACGTACCACGTTTATAACTGTTATAGTGAAAACATGGGATCCGTCTGTTGTGCCCTTCAAATCTTTTCATCACTTCAGAGCATACGTTCATTCTTGGCAATCTATGCAGGACACAGGGACGCTTGCGTCACCATCACATGCATACCTAAAGATAATACTACCTTAATGTGCACACTTAAACGTCGTGAAAAATGCTTCTACACCAAAAGCAAACATATCTATGTAAGGTCCCCGAACCAGGACATTATACGTAAACGAAAGCCTTTGTTTCACGCAGTCATAGCCACTAAATCATCGCAGCTTAAAACAGGGGTCTCAAACTCAGCTCGCGGGCCGCAGTCACCAAACTGTCTCCCGCAACGGGAGAGTGCAGAAGGTAGAAGCGGGGAAGGGGATAATTTTTCATATATACCGTAAAATGGTGTTACTTTGTGACTGCAGGGGTTACTTTGTGACACGCGCTCGGTTTTCAGTACTTTAAATCTCGCGCCACGACCAGGCGCCGCCGAAAAGCTATAAGCCACCCAACAAGCTCGCCAGACATGCCGTGCCACTTAGCGGCAGCCGGCCAATGTTCCCACGCTCCAGAGCCACTCTAGACGCTGACATGTTCAATGGTGTTTTCACGCGCATTCTTGAAACACCGTAAACTTTGTGCGCTCGACCCGTCCGCACGAGAAAAACAGCGAAAACAGGTATGTACTTGTGATTGTGAATATGTGGGCTAAAAATAAACTGTAATATAAATTTAATCAAGTCACGTCTGTTGAAGTTTATAGAAAGGAAACTGAAAAGTTGATACTTCGCGGGGTAACTTTGTGACACAGCTATTGTCACACAGTTACCCCACTCTGTTTTCGATGCGGGAGCATCTTAAGGCAGGGGCTTTGTCCGTCCCTCCCTCACGCGTTCGGTCACTTTCATGAAGTAGGGAAGCACCCACTACGTGAACCAGAACACTGTAGTACAATAAGGTCGTCAACCACCACCACAGTCACCAGAATCATGGCCGAGAGCACAGAGTGGCTGCTTAGCAATGGCTAGGCAGGTGGTGGGTGCAAGCAAAGAATAACACGCACTACCGGTGGTGTCTGTCGCCCAGGTTGACTCCATTCCTTGGTCTTGCTTGCATGTGCTTGGGGGGCTTTGTCCGTCCCTCCTTCGCGCGTCCCGCACTCCCACAACGCATCCGCGTCCCCTCCCCCCTCTCTCTCCTACGCTCACCACCTTTCTCTCCTCTAGGAATCCTCTGCACTACGGAGCGGCTCCCGCGTCCCACACCCCCCACAGCGCATGCGCGTCCCCTCCCTCTCCTACGGTTCTCTCTGTTCTCTCCTCTACGGAGCGGCGCGCAGGACAGGGTGGTGCGACAGCTGCATACTCAGCTGGGGGCGCCACGGTAGTTCCGCGTTATGAAAATGATGGAGTGGGCCTCATTATCTCTCCTGTCCAGCGCCGCTATGAGCGCCCGGGCCGCGAAACGAGCGGCGACGTTTCTCCCGCTCAAGCTAACCATCTAACCGTTGCTTCGCATCCACACATGGTTCCCTTTAGCGGGAGATGGGGAAGTTTTTTTTCTTTTTTATTTAAATTATATGTTGTTTTGTTGAAAGGAGGAAGATGCTCAATGTCCCAGCGGGGAAAAGCATATCGGTTGCCGACGTGGAAGAAGCGAGCAAGACAGGAAAACCAACAACCGGAAAGAAAGGCAGCTCTTCCTCCGGTATCAGAGCTAGACAACCTAGGAAGAGGTCTTCTCTTGACGACAGCCCAGAAGAAAGCACTGACAGCGATTCTACATAACGCAAATAAACTTTTGATCGGGTAACATTACGGCAGCCCTTTTTTTTCCCAATCATATTCAGCCAAAGACAACGTTGTCACAAAGTTGCCCCACACGACGGCGCAACCTTGCGACAGCTTTTAACCTGAATATAGCTGTTTGTATTAAAAATGCGGATTTGTAGAACATACCATCGTGTGAGGGAATGTTTCAGCAACGTTATGCCACTATTCATTCGCCTTTATGTTGATAATTGTTCAGCGAGAGAATGAAAACGTAGGAAATCTGTCACAAAGTAACCTCATTTTACGGTATCTATATATATATATATATATATATACATATATATATATATATATATATATATATATATATATATATATATATATATATATATATATATATATATATATATAGGTGACTTAGGGTGATTTGACGTCAGGTTTCGCAATACATGTCGTACTGGTATAGCGCCGCTCAGTTTGAGCATGAGGAAAAGAGAGAACAGCGTAGAAGGAAACACAGACAACAGGATGAGCGCTAACACTGTAACGTTGTCTGTGTTTCCTTCTACGTTGTTCACTCTTTTCCTAATGCTCAAACTGAGCGGCGCTATACCAGTACGACATGATAATGCACCAACTTCTGCAGTACTTGTCGATTTCGCAATATATGTTCGTGCTGATCACCAGCATGACAAATTTGGCGAATTTGGAATAAAGCATAACACAAGGCGACCTCATGGAGTTCCTCAAAAAAAAAGACCCTTGAGATGAGACACGTCTGTGTAACCTATGAACATACTTAATTCTCCCTCTCTCTCTCTCTCTCTCTATATATATATATATATATATATATATATATATATATATATATATATATATATATATATATATATAAATATATATATATATATATATATATATTGTAACGATGGAATGGGTTTTATTTACAAGGTGAGAGATGTTTACTGCAGCGCAAGGGACAGGACGGACGGTCACACCACGACTGCTGGCTTCGCACGTGTTCTTCTTGTTGGTTCCAGCGAACTGCAGCTATGTGACAATTTCGCCGGTTGCAGAGGAAGCTCTCCGAGCGACGTGACAATTTCCCTGGTTGCAGACGATGCTCTCCGAGCGAGTTACGTAGGCCGATGGTTGTAATGCTTCAGCCGGGCAACGTCCACTGGTTGGGTTCGACGTGACCGCCGGTTGCCAGAGGTCACTTTAGCGACGATGAACGTGACGTCACTTAAACGTCGCAATATGACGTTTTTTCCGCATAGGTGTCCAAAGCAAAACGAAGTCTCCAGGGGCAAATGTCGCAGACATGTGTCGGTAGTCATAACGATATTTGGCACGGTCTTGTGAGGAAATAGTCCTGAAGCGAGCCAATCTACGAGCTTCCTCAGGACGGCATAATGTCCGGGCTATTGCGAAGTCTTCGTGTGTAGACCAGGGAAGTATTGTGTTGATGAAGCTTTGGGCGTGGCGAGCGTAGAGCAAGAAAAAAAAGGCGCATACCCCGTGACTTCGTGCTTCGCCGTATTGTATGCGTACGTAACAAACGGCAATATAGAGTCCCAATTTTTGTGGCCATAGCACACATACATGGCAAGCATGTTGGTCAAGGTGCGATTCGTGCGCTCAGTGAGGCCGTTTGTTTGAGGGTAGTTAGGTGACGAGTGCCGATAATCAGACTCACAAAGGCGTAATAGTTCCTCAACAACATCCGCTGTGAACTACCGTCTCCGGTCACTAATCACAACACGCGGAGCACCGTGACGAAGAATGACGGAGTGTAGCAAGAAGAATGAGACGTCAGCTGCTGCAGCTGAGACGAGTTATGCCGTCTCAGTATACCGCGTCAGGTAGTCCACTCACACTATAATCCAGCGACACCCCGTAGATGACTTAGGTAAGGGGCCAAGCAAGGCAACGCCGATCTATTCAAAGGGAAGGGTTGGTGGTTTAACTGGCTGCAAGGCACCCGCCTTGGGCGTTGTTGGTTGTTTGTAACGTTGGCAAATAGCACAGCTGGCAACATACTGTTTTGTTGTCTTCCAGACCTTGGGCCAGTAGAACCGCTGACGTACTCGGTGCAGCGTCCGAGCAAAGCCCAGGTGGCCTGATGTGATGTCATCGTGCATGGCGCGAAGGATCTGGGGTCTAAGGTTCTGGGTACGACGACGAGGAGTGGAGCACCTTCAGCTGAATAGTTATTCTTATACAGTAAACCTGCGGACATGGTGAAAGGGGAACTCCGTGGTGTTGACTGAGCGTCATCAAGAAGAGTCCTAATGGAAGGGTCTTGTTCCTGTTCACGCTTGAAGGCCGCGGCATCAGGAAACTCCGTGGATATAACAAAAAGATATTCGTCCAAGTTATCATCCCCATCCCGAGTGCTTGCAGATGGAAGTCTAGATAAACAGTCAGCATCGGTGTGACAACGACCACTTTTCTTTGTGACCGAAAAGTCGTATTCTTGCAACCTTAATGACCAGCGAGCTAAGCGGCTGGTGGGGTCGCGCAGTCCAACCAACCAGCAAAGTGAATGGTGGTCTGTGACTATCCTGAAGCGAAGGCCGTACAGGTATGGTCGAAACTTTTGAATGACGAACACGACCGCGAGGCATTCCATTTCGGTGACGGTATAGTTCTGTTCTGCCTTTGTGAGTGTACGGCTTGCATACGTGATCACTTGTTGGCGTCCACTGTGTATTTGTACAAGTACCGCTCCAATGCCCACACCACTAGCATCGGTGTCAAGCTCAGTTGGTACCTCAGGATCAAAATGGCGTAAAAACGGCGCAGAGGTAAGTAACAATTTAAGCTCGCTGAACGCAGATTCCCACTTAGCCGTCCATGCAAAAGGTGTGTCCTTCTGAAGCAGCGACGTGAGTGGATGAGCTAGACGTGCGAAGTCCTTGATAAAACGGCGATAATACGAGCAGAGTCCAAGGAAGCTACGGAGGTCTTTCACCGTCTTAGGTTGCTCGAACTCACGGACTGCAGCAAGCTTCCCAGTGGTCGGGACGGATACCTTCCTTGTCAGCAAGGAAACCCAGGACAAGCGTTTGACGCTCACCAAAGTGACACTTTTTCGAGTTAAAAACCAGTCCCGCACGGCGGTTGCAGTCGAGAATAACTTCAAGCCGTTGGTTGTGCTCGTGGAATGTCCTGCCGTAAATGAACCACGTCGTCGAGGTAGCACATGCATATTTCTCATCGGAGTCCGCGAATGATCGTGTCCATAAATCGCTCGAAGGTCGCCGGAGTGTTACACAGACCAAAGGGCACTACGTTAAATTCAAAGAGGCCATCCGGTGTAATGAAGGCGTTCTTTTCTTTGTCTTGAGGGTTCATAGGTATTTGCCAGTAGCCTGAGCGCAAGTCGACAGATGAGAAGTACGAGGCGGAGTGTAAGCAGTCGATGGAATCGTCTATTCGTGGTAGCGTATACACGTCCTTTTTAAAGACGATAGTCCTTTCTTGGGATACTTAAACGCAAAAATTTTGGTCTGTCTGTCTGTCTCTCCGTGACCCGATTCAGCTAGCTACAGGGCCAAAGTTGAATTAATTTCTGAACGCCCAGCCATCTTGAACTGGTATTTGCTTTCATACTTGGGAACATATTCGATCAAAAAGCAAATACTACGCATACCCTGAGGCCCAACATTATTATGTAAGTATCAGGTCATGTGTTCTTTTATTAGAAAATACAGAGATACGTAATTCTAAAGAGCCTAGTGTCTTTTAGGCTGTGCTGAAAATGTGAAGCGGTGCATGAACTGCGACGCTTTGCACGCAAAAACGCTTTGCCGACGATAAAGTCCAGCCGCTGGCAGTGGCTCTTGGTTCAGCACAAGCTCATGTTTTTCGATGGCGTCCATATCTCGCGCAGCGCCGCCTTTATTTTATCAATGCCAGCCAGATGCGGCCAATTCAACGTAGAGTAGGCGCTGTCTGAGGCAATGCAAAACATAGGAGTACGGCCGGCACAAGACTATCGTCTTTCGACGACATTTGCAGCGAAGCACGCAGATACGCGGCCAATTTTTTCGTTACTGCGTTTAGGCGTCTATAGTCGACGCAAAATCGCCACGAATCATCTTTTTTCTTGACCAGTATAGCTGAAGCTGCCGAAGGACTACATGACTCTTGAATGACACCCTTCGGCAGCATTTCCTTTACTTGATCGTCAATTACTTTCCTTTCGGCGGGAGAGACGCGATAAGGCTTTTGTCTAATGGGAGCTGCTGCCCCGGTATTGATGCAGTGGTGCACGCGGGATTGTGGTGGAGAAGGTAGAGGCTCAGGCTGTGCAAAGTGAAAGACGGTAGCATAGCGCGCAAGAAGCTCTTGGAGCACGCGTTGGTCGGACGAGGGGAGCGATTTGTTAATCATGCTCTGGTACTTTGACGGGTGGTCAGAGAGTGGCGAAGTTTTCTCGGTCGTGACAGCAACTGAACGAACACTGACAGCAGTATCTTCTTCGAAGTAAGCTAGCTTCAACCCTGCAGGTAGAAGAACCGACTCGGAGGACACGTTCACCGTCCACACGTGAGTAGAGCCGTCGACGAGCTTGACAAGTGAACGAGGCACGATAAGTTGCTTCTTCAGTGTGTTAGAATAGTCCGGCTCAATCAATTCACAGGACAAACCCTCATGGGGGCGAGATGAAGTCACTCTAACAAACTTTGCTGTTTTCGCAGGCAAAAGCACATCATCGGACGCGGAAAATACCCAAACTTGATCGGGTGGCATATCTTCAAAATCATGCGGCAATGTATCAGTTCTCATAGAAATTTCCCCAGCCTCGGCAGTCTAATGTCGCTCCACAGTCTCGCAAAAAGTCAATGCCAAGAATTATATCATGAGTAGCACGTGCTAATACGGTGAATTCAGTTTGAAACGCCTGTTCGCCCACGGTGACCAAAACTGAACATACTTCCAACAGGTCGCAACAGCTCGCCGCCAACACCACAAAACGAGGAGTGCCCGTTCCAGGCAAACATAACTTTCTGTCTTAGGCGATTCTTGAACGAAAGGGACATCACAGACACGGAAGCACCAGTATCTACCAAGGCTACAGTACTCACGCCTTCGACACAAACACACACTTTATTATTTGACATAATGACAGGCGGAGGAATTTGCGAAGATGACCGTCCTGCGACCTCACCTCCATCGGTCGCACCAGCTAGTTTCCCAGCTGGGGCGGTGTAGGCTGGCGGTGACGTGGTGATGGCGATCGACGCTTGCGGGTTGGCGGCGGAGTCAGGCTGCGCTCAGACACCGGGGACGCGTTCCGGGCATGTATTCTCGAGGTGGCAGATGAAAAAAGGCAGATGCAGCAGACGGTTGCCAGGGTGTGGTGTCTTGCATGCGAGGAGGGTACGCACCATCTCTTGCAGTGCGTTGCGGACGACGTCTGCAGTACCTCGAGATGTGTCCTGGAATTCCGCAGTTGAAGCAGACAGGTGGGGTGCGAGGGTTTTTGTTGTTGTAGGACACAGGTCTTCTGGGCATTGCGTAATCGGGAGGCATGCGCCGAGGTGGCACGTCCTGTCGGCGTGTAAAACTCGTCACTCGAGGCTGTGTCGTGGCGCCCTCCATAAAGACGTCATCGCAGGCTGGGCGGTTGGTGTATGCAGGTCGCGACCAGGCGACCGGTACTTCCGAATAGCGCACATTCAATGCACATTGGTGACACGTGCGGTTGGCATCGCCGCCTTGAAAGTGAGCCAGTTCGTCTCTGACAACACGACGTACCATAGCGGCGAAGTCTTCAGAGGAAGAGGCATCCACACTAGCAACGGTCGGGACGTTGTTCAGTCGACCGAACTTCGGAAGTATCCGCCGTGTTTTGAAAGCTTGGAACCCACGACAGTGACGCCTCAAGTCGGACGGGGTCGTAACGTCTTCCTTAGAGATCAGGAAATTATAAACATCCTCAGCAATTCCCTTGAGCAAATGTCCCACCTTGTCCTCGTCTGACATGTTTGGATTCACTATGCCGCAGAGCTTCAGGATTTCTTCTATGTAGGTCGTACACGTCTCTCCAAGTAACTGTGCTCTTCGGGAAAGTGTCTGTTCAGCCTTTTTCTTTTTGGAAAGCGAATCACCGAAGCACTTCTTTATCTCTTGGACGAAGACCTCCCAAGCTGTTAGTGCACTCTCATTGTTATCGAACCACAGAAGTGCACTTCCCGCAAGGAACAGGACAACGCGTGGAAGTTGTGCTGAGTTGTTCCATTCATTAAGACGACTCACCATCTGGTAGTGCTTCAACCAGTCATCGACGTCCTCATGTTCCCCTTCCTGAGAATGTGCGGGGCTCCCGATAAAGTGTGCAGCCCGCCTGTCTTGGGCGAGCATTCTCTTGCACGGTTCGTTCCCGACCGTCGTCGCCTGCATCCGTGTCATTCATGGCCACGTCTTCCGGTGGTAGCCCGGCCAACCGTTTACTGCGTCGAGGGGGCCGGTATAGCTCGGTCGTCCAGGGTGATGTACCTCGCACGTCCACCAAAACTGTAACGATGGAATGGGTTTTATTTACAAGGTGAGAGATGTTTACTGCAGCGCAAGGGACAGGACGGACGGTCAGCCCCACGACTGCTCGCTTCGCGCGCGTTCTTCTTCCTCTTCTTCTTGGCTCCAGCGAACTGCAGCTGCGTGACAATATATATATACATAGGGGACGAAGACACCCACCTACGGGCCGGCGCGGGCGGCAACGGAGGGGTTCGCAGGCAGCATGCGGCCCGCGGGCCGCCTGTTTGAGAACCTCGGCATAAACAATCCAAATATTTTTACAGCGTGTTTGAGGAACATTAAGTAATATCTTATTAACGCAGCTCGGTCTTCTTTTGGTTTGTACAGATGAACATCGCCCCGAGAGCTTCACATTAGATTTCGGCCAATAATCCTTGCATGGCTTTGAACGGCCGTTCGATGTTTTCTGTTATCGCTATTTTCCAGTGTTCGTTGTTTTCACTGGCGCCAATGTTCGCTCTTTTGAATTGTGTCCCGTTGCATTACACGCATGTGTTTGCCTGTAAATGTGCACATATTTTTGGCCCTCCGTCTTTTTTTCTTTTTTTGTCTTTTTTGCTCTATGGAGGCTCGTGTTCTTCTCAAGCTAACGTTGGAACTTTTCGCTCAAGACTGATTTCCTGTATTTCGCTGGAATAAACATTGACTCCTTCACTCATATTTCTCGAAGTGAGATTAATTAATTAACTAACATTTGTTCATTAACTATCTTAAATCATTCAGTCTCTACCTCAAAAATACTATAAAAAGTAAAAAAAAAACACTGGAAATGAATTAATAAGACAGCTTCACGTATATCCTAAGATACCATGAAACGATAACACTCTCATTACAAAATTTCAGCTTTAAAACACTTGGCGAGCTATTGTTCTTTGGATGATTTCACAAGAACGCTTGGAATAAAGAGTCAACCAATGTGCGCCTTGGCCTTCCTATATACGCGTAGTGAGCCGTAACCAAATAATCATTGTGTTTTACATGTCAAGACCACGATATGATAAAGAAGCTTGCCATAGTAATAGTTATGAGATTTGTTTATAGGCACTAGGGATTATTGCCTCCTCAGTGTTATAGAAGCTTTCGATACTCGAAAGAGTTCTAGCACCCAGAATACATGTGAATAACCTGTCATATACCACCTTCATCGTCTCCTCCGCGAGCCGCCTCTACAACCACGAGCCAGAGCAGAGCCGGCCTTAATTCGCGCCCGCGCTCGCACCAAAAGCGCCGCTTCCTTCACACCTGTAGCTACTTCTCAGCTATTAAAACTAATAGTCACTTCTGAAGCAGCTGCCACCGCTTTTGGTTTCGACAAGTAATTGTGATTGTATAAGATTAGTGTCGAGTCTCTGTCGAGGTGGGAACGGCGGCAACCTAATATGGTCCAAAATACGCCAGAGTTCTCGTTTAACAAGGGTGCTGCCCCAACTGAGTATCTCCCGCCTCCTGCAAGTTCATGCACGTATTGTAGGTTGCTTCCACACGCGAAGATTTGCCTTCTTCTGCCGTCGGCTCGCTCGAAAGGTTTTATCTTAACAGAACTGGAATCGATATATGTGGCTCGCCTATCAGGCTAGACGTTTAGCCGCACTGCGCTCCTATTTCCGCTATTTCGTCACTGAAATGCTTGAGGACGTATAATATGAGGCGATTTGCAGCAAACAGCTTTTTTGCCCACGGCGATCATTGCGTTTCAAGTCCACAATCCTCAAACTTCATAAAAGCTCCGAGTGAAAGCTCAGCAAAAGAGCCGTAATGACTCTCGAAATCGTAACCATCAGTGTGGCGACGCAAGCAGCGCTTTCTGCAGTTGGGAATGACAGTTTGACTTTGCTTTTTGGGCACCTCCCAGGTACTGGTATTGGAACTGCGCTCATTGGCCTGTCCGTGTACCTGCTGCTGTACTTCGACGAGTACAGAGGAACAGCGACGGCCATCATGTGGATATTCAGAGCTACGTCCGGAATGGCTGGCATGCCACTTTTATGGTTTCTCACAACACGTTATGGTGTTCAAGGATGTCTCCTCGTAATGGGAGGCTTGGTATTGAATTGCGTGCCAATCGTCATGCTAATCAAATCCCCGCGACCCTGTTATACCATCTTCCGCAACGCCGGCTGCCGAAGCAAAGCTTACACAAAAGAGCACGGAAAAGTTGAAAGCCCAGGCACAAAGACGTTCGCACCTATCTCGTTGACGGACCACAAGTTGCCTCAATGCTTTATCGCAGAGAAAACCGCCACTACGGGCAGGTCTCATATTGCTTTCAGCAGCTTCACATCATTTCCCTTTTACGTGCTCGTTCTACAGTCCCTCGTTTCAGACTACGTGTTCCCTTCCTTCTCAATGACCATCGTCGCTTACGCCGTAGACAAGGGATTCGAACTTCATCAGGGCAACCAGATCGTCGTGTGCAATGCTGTGGGCCTCCTGATTGGCCGTATTGTGGTGCCTATCGTGACTGACAAGATCTCCTTCAGCCGATGCCCGCTGGCAGCCTTGTGCTACACGGTTGGTGGGCGTCTGTGTGCTCTCAATGGCGTGGGTGCAATCGTTCGGCGGCGTCGTGGCTCTGGCTGTTTTGAAGGGCGTAGCTGAAGGCTATATACTGTGCATCGAGACTGTGCTGATCGCAGACTACCAAGGGGTGGCTGGAGTAAGCTTCTGCAGTGGTGTGGCAGGCTTGCTGACTATTCCTGTGTGGCTTTGGGGGCCTATAATTATCGGTAAGTGCAATAGATGAGATTTCGATATCGAAAAGTTCATCCTCACACAAGAACAGTCAAAATAGGAAGCGATGTTTCATAAGCAACCGCGATATTGCATGTTATTCGCAGTACTCATCGCTTGCAAATAGCACTTGCGAATCATACCTTGCTTACCATATGAGAATACAGTTTAATATTGCCATGGGGCTTCTATCAGTGGGGTAGAGCAGTTCATAAAATACAATTAAGGCTAAGTTGTAAATTGAAGCTACGAGAAACAAAAAAATCATTATTGCCGTAACAATATATGCCGATTACCAATAGCTGGCTATAACGTCTTTACAGTGTTCGGAAAAGTTAAAACATAAACACTGCAAAAGCATAGGTGCTTGAATATAGAACTGAGAAGCTGTTACTGCACGTTTGTTCTCGAAGAATTCGCTGGAAGAGCAAAGCCACAGATCGGAACATCTCGAATATTATCTATTGCACCTTTATAACCAGCGCTTCGTCATTGTCCCCGCTGAGCCCTACAACATGTAAAGATGTATTTTTCACGGCCTAAACTACGGATAATATGACTAACGCCAACTTAAAACGATTTTGCAGGATTCTTCCGTGACACAAAGGGGTCATATGACTTACTGTACGTGACGTTCGCCGCACTCTGCTTCACTGCAGCGTCGCTGTTGGCCTATTTGACTTACCGCGACATCACCCAACGAAAGCAACGTAAAGAGCGACGCACACAAGATAACGGATCGTCTGAAACGGAACCTATCCATACGGACGTACTTACCGCCAAGACAAAACAACACTTGGACTGCTGATATCGAAAGTATTGAATGACATATTTGTAGAAGTGCAATGCCTGCGTACGTAAACCATGGAGCCACGTCACTGCTTGGTACTGCTAGGATAAAAAAATGTATGTCGTGTAGTGTGTAGAGTGTCCTTAACGCATGTAATATTGCCTGTTATAATCGTAGATTCGCAACCGGCGTAAAAAACATGTGAATTGCGCAACGAGTGGGTGGTTCAAAGCTTCGAACCAATTAGTAAGTGCACAGGTGGGCAGTGCGCGTGGCAGCTCATGGACGAGCATTGGGCACTTCGCCAATATGCAAAAGAATCAATTATGGCGTAGTGGGTATTTCGCAATTGAGATTTGCAGTAGGCATGCTAGGATGGTTTGAAACGACCAATCTTACGCGCAGAAACACTTTTTAGACCGCAGTTGTTCGACGTCCGTCCCTGCGGGCACCGTTTCTGTGGAGTAACTGGTGGCGTAACCTATAGACACGATCAAATCAATTGAGATAAAAAATTCCAAGGATAGAATGAGATCTGAACCCGTGCCCTCTACGTGGCAGTCTAAAATGCTACTACATAGCCACGCTGATTCTTCAAACTTATCCCCCCTCAGGCACGAATTATGATACACTGCCTGCAAATGAGTCAAACTCGCATTAAATGATTTCAAGGCACTCAGGATTACATTCCAAGAAAAGAAATGAAGGAATGTGCTGCCTTCTGTGAGTTTCAGTAATTAATGTTAATTTCAGCATAATTAAATACCTAATTATTCTACGATCAGTCAGCGTCAATTCCTGCATACAAGGGATCAAATACTATGTCCAAAATGCATGCGCAGTTTGTTTTCTAGTTGTATTCGTTTAGAGCAAAGAAAATATTCTTGATGTTGGTCCTGGAACGCGGCACGTCGAACGATCTTCGAACATGGTAGTGCCCCTGGAAAGTCATCCTCTGCAGCAATACACCGCACAATGAAGTTAAACGACCGCTAGTTGTCCACTCAGAAAGTCTGCACGAAAGTGTACGCTGACTTTCAAACCATCGTCCGCCACGGTGGATCAGTGGTTAGGGTGCTCGGCTGCTGACCCGAAGGTCGCGGGTTCGATCCCGGCCTGCGGCGGTCGCATTTCGGTGGAGGCGAAATGGTTGAGGCCCGTGTACTGTGCGATGTCAGTGCACGTTAAAGAACACCAGATGGTCAAAATTTCCGGAGCCCTCCACTACGGCGTCTCTCATGCGGTACGTAACGCGCCTCCGAGGTTAATGTGTACAATTATACACACAGCCGCTGAAGGGGTTATTTGCAAAAAATATCCAATACAGGCGTCACGTCGATCAAGGAATCGCGTTAACCTTTGTAATATAGTGTGGCATAAGAGTAAAATAGGAACCACGCATCGTACAACGTTAATTGCGCGACTATCTGGTTTAATGCTTCGCCCCCTGCGAAGCACTCAGCTATAATTCTTCACTGTTATCAGCCATATGCAGCATCAAGAGATTGCACACGATACCTTACAGATGTGCAGCGGGTACCTCGCTTATCTGCAAAAACACGAGTGATGGCGTAGTGGGCACTGTTCTATTTCACAGTATTATGATTTATGGCGTAATCGATACCTTGCGGAAAACCAAATTTTTAAACAGAGTTAGCCTTGTCCGAACACAACGCTGAGCTCAGAATTCGCATTGACAGTGCCGTAATCGTCGGTGATCTTTTTTACTTACGTCAGGGTTGAAGGCGAAGCGCACGGGGCCCTAATACGCTATAACGTTTTACAATTACGATATACGTTCTACACAAGGGCGAATTTCAAGCGTTTTCCAAGTGTTTGCTTCCCCAAGTGCACGTAGTTATTTATGAATTCTGCAATGCTGTGGGCAAGAAAGGTACGTTTTTGCAAGAATGTAGCCTTCTTGCGCATTGTCAGTCAGTCGGAACGAATCACTACTTAAGTACAATTCTTATGAGCACTCGGAATATTGTGATACGCAGTTGAACATTCCAAGTGAGTGCTAGGCGCCGGGCGGGCGCACCTGATATCAGCAGATCCCCGGTCAATCTAGAAGCTAAATAAATTACTCTCTTGCAGCGCGCTGAGAGCCAAACAAATGCACGGTGCCTAAACCATTACCATACCGCCGCGCGTGACGCCGGCAACGAAAAAAGCGATTGCAAAGGTTTTTGCTGTGTGCTGAACCACGTGTCCGGCGGT
>JALIZH010020747.1:0-63717 GCA_030522465.1 Rhipicephalus appendiculatus | reverse complement strand
AGTTCTTTATCTTTGTTGGCCTTTGTATTTTTCTTCCTATTTTTCCCCGTTCTCATCTCTTTATGTTTCGCGCTTGATTCCTTTTTTTTTATGTTTTACACGTGCTTTCTCCTGCGTTGCGCCAAGCGCACCAGTCGTTTTTAAATGCGAAGCATTTCTTAGCGAACTTCGGCGACTTTGAGCGTATCTATCTATCTATATAGCCGCCTAATACTTTGTGCTCTCCAGACCGTAGCGTTAACGGGATTTATATTTTTTATTTCAGTATACTGTCAACCCCAAATAGGGTTTTTACAGGACTGGGTACACTTAGAGAAAATAAACAGAAAAACATACAGAAGTGTTTCAATGTAAATGTAGATGAATAAACATACATAGGTTACACAATATTCACTGAGGTTACAGCATAGTAGGATTCATCTTTTGTTACAAGCATAGGATAAAACAACAAAACAGGAATTTATTCAGGAATCAATCTGACAATGTCAAGCATCTAGATCGGTGTTGCAATGGACAGCTCGATGAGTTCTAAAAATTTTTTGTACTGTCGTTTGCATAACCGTTGAGGCGTCTAGCGCATTCCACTCGCGCACGGATAACGGAAAAAAAGGAATAAAAGAAAGTGTTGTTGTTGCAAAGGAATTCTTCAAGAGTGAGTGGGTGTTTGTTTCGAGTGATTCTAGACTGACTTATATTGATGTAGTCTGATGCTTTTATCCTAAATGAGTTGTGCAAAAGTAGATAGATAAACTTTAGACGATGAAGTTTCGATCTGCTGGATAAAGTAGCGAGCCCTGCGCGTCGCAATAATTCAGCAGGTGAATCTGTGCGCCGGTACCGGTTGTAGATAAATCGTGCAGCTTTGCGCTGCACTCTTTCCAGTGTTGATATGCAAGTAGACGTGTAAGGGGACCAGACAATGTTCGCATATTCTAATATCGGACGTATAAGTGAAAGATAAGACAAAAGTTTTATCTCGGGGGGTGAGTCTTTCAAGGCACGTTTAAGAAAGAAAAGCTTATTCATGGCTTTTTTTGCTACATGCTGGACGTGTGTTGTCCAGTTCAAATCAGATGTCATGTTGATTCCCAGATAGCGGTATTCGTTAACAGAACGCAGTGCAGTGCTGTCAGAACCATAAATGAATTTGAGCGGAAATTTTTCTTAGTAACTGACATAGAAACGGTTTTTAGATGTGAAGCATCTTATGGCGAAGCTTAATCCGGTGGTGGTGGTGGTGGTGGTGGTGGTGGTGGTGTGCCGCGTGCCCACCCTTACTGCGCATGCGCAAACAGTTAAAGAAAAAATAAAAATAAAAAACCTCCTCTCCCCCTCTCTCTCCTCTAGGCATCCCTCCCCCACGGCAACCACACCCCTCACTGCGCATGCGCCTCCCTTCCCTCTCTCCCCTCTTACACTCCCCCCCTCTCTCCATCCCTGCCCGCGGCGTCTAACTCCCCCCTGCGCATGCGCGTCCCCCCTCTCTCTCCTCTCCTACGCTCCCCCCCCTCTCTTCTCTACGCATCCCTGCCCACGGCGTTCACACTCCCATTGCGCATGCGTGTCACCCCCCTCTCTCTCCTCTCCTCCGCTTCCCCCTCTCTCGCCTCGCGACGCCGACGCAGGCAGCGTCTGCTAGCGAGTTTCTTGGTTGAAAAAACCGACTGCTCGCGCTGCACAACCGTTCACTGGCCATCCCGTATATATGGCAATGGATCTTGACCTCCAAGGTGGTGCCGGTGGAAGATTTCTCCTGTGCGTTGTTGAACAATAAAAATTCGCAGCGTGCGCGTTAACTAAAAACGGAGTGCGGGTCTCTGTGTCCAGTCGGAGTCTTCTGTCTCTCATTGCCCATTAGCAGCGATTGGCATGTTCCAGTAGGAAACACTGCTCCATCACTGCCTGCTTTGCGCCTCCCCAGTTTTCTCTCCTGCGCAACGCTGCGATGAGCGCCAGCGTTAACGCCGCCGCCAGTGTAAGCGTTAGCGCCCGCTGCTTCACATCTACACATGGTTCCCTTTAGCGGGAGATGGTGTAATT
The DNA here is from genome assembly GCA_030522465.1 of Rhipicephalus appendiculatus. Classification (NCBI taxonomy): domain Eukaryota; kingdom Metazoa; phylum Arthropoda; class Arachnida; order Ixodida; family Ixodidae; genus Rhipicephalus; species Rhipicephalus appendiculatus. Next base: position 61,677 of record JALIZH010020747.1, on the reverse strand, counting down.
TTTCTTTGTTAATGGTCATGTTTCAATCGCGACACCACTGGAATACAGTGTTCAAGGCACCGTTAAGTTTAACTTGATCAGAAATCTGTTTGACTTCGTGGTAGAGCACGCAGTCATCTGCAAATAATCTCATTTTGACGTCACACTGGTTGGCTATATCATTAATAAACAGTAAAAATAAAAGTGGTGCCAGCACGGAGCCCTGGGGAACCCCGGATAGTACGGGAATAACATCAGAGGTGTGTCCGTCAAGTTGTACATATTGGTAGCGGTCAGCTAAAAATGGGCGATCCATTTCGTGACAGGTCCATTACCAATTAGATGTTCAAGTTTGTAGATCAATTTGTGGTGTGATACACGTTCGAACGCTTTAGAGAAATCAAGAAAAATTTCGTCAAATTGGGACTGATTGTTGATACCCTGTGCAAGATCGTGTATAAATTCGACAAGCTGCGTAACAGTGGATAATCCGTTTCTGAAGCCGTGCTGGCAAGGGTGGAGTAGATTGTTGTCCTAAACATACTGAGTTAGAAATTTCGAGATAATATGCTCGAGAATTTTGCCGCTTGTACATGTTAGTGAGATAGGCCGGTAGTTGTTTGGGCATTGTTTATCACCTGACTTGTGAACGGGAATTATCTTGGCAATTTGCCAATCTGAGGGAATTTGACATTCCTTAATTGATTTCTGGTATATGAGACATAGGTCGGCGAACTCACTCATGAGTCGACTCACTCGGACTCACTCAGACTCAGATCAAGCCGTGAGTCTGAGTCTGAGTGAGTCCGGGTGAGTAATATTCTGGTGAGTGTGAGTCCTACTGAGTCCGGCTGAAGAACATTTTTGTGAGTGAGTCCGAGTGAGTCCAAAGTGCAAGCTATATTTCTTGAGTGAGTCTGAGTGAGTTCCACTTTTTTTTGCCGACCTATGGTCCTATCCCTTCATCTTCTGCATTACTATAAGCCTTACCTGAATTCACGTTTATACTCACGTCTTCTCACACGTATTCCAAAGCACTATCGTTCATACACCATTTCAATATTTTTTTTATCAGAGGCGTGAATTACGTAGGGGGTGCCTTGACCTCCCCCCCCCCCCCCCGCCAGCTCTGCCAGGGACGTTCTTGATAAATATATCTGATGTTGTCATCTTTTTCAATAAAAATGACCTTGCTGGTTTGCGAGAACTCATAACTCGTATTCGAACGTACTATATCAAAAAGGCGCCAAGAAGAGCACTGATTACGTGAAATATTTGTGTTAAGGCGCATTGACACCATGGTCGAAGAAGCTAATTCTAGGCTAACGGACTCACGAGTCGACTCACTCGGACTCACTCAGACTCAGATGGAGTCGTGAGTCTGAGTCTGAGTGAGTCCGGGTGAGTAATGTTTTGGTGAGTTTGAGTCTGAGTGAGTCCGGTTGAAGAAAATTTTCGTGAGTGTGAGTCCCAGTGAGTCCGGCTCAGGAAAATTTTGATCAGTCTGAGTCCGAGTGAGTCCAAAGCGCAAGCTATATTTCTTGAGTGAGTCTGAGTGAGTTCCACTTTTTTTGCCGACCTATGATATGAGACATAGATATTTGCTGCAAGGTTCAGCGTAACGTTTAAACAATCGTTAGGAATGTCGTCCGGGCCGCTGCTTTTCTTTCCGTCAAGGTTCAGGAGCAAAGATAGCACTCCCTCCTCAGAAATTGTAGGGCTACTGGTCAGTTTCTCTTGTTCAAATGATTGCATAAAAGTCTGGCTAACAGGGTTGCTTTCGTTACTGTCAACAGTGAAGACGGACTGAAAGTATTTATTAAAAGAGTCTACTTTAGCCTTCCCGTCTGCAGCTACTATTGGGACACTTGATTTTTGTTTTGTCTTCAGGTACCGCCAAAATTTGCTTGGCGAGGTTTCAATAAAGGTACGCAAGGTAGTGCTGCAAAAATGTTGTTTCGCACGCCTTGTTGCATTCTTAAGCTGAATGTTTAAAGAATCGAGGCGAGATCAGTAGTTACGGATACTACGAGTTTTACTGTGTTTTCGAAGTCTCTTAATCTTTCGCTTTATGTTGTTTATCTCTCGTGTTATCCAGGGATTTTGTTTGTTCGTAATTTTTTTGGCTGTGGGGACGAAATTGCTAATGCAATAAGGGATGATTTCTTTCAAGTGCGACCAGATCCTGTCAATGTTTGACTGTTTATCAAGACATACATTGGTGAAATCATCCTATTCGTGAACAAGATAAGTCATGATAGCATCATCGTTAGCTCTGTTGAAAACAAGGATGCGTTTTTCAGCTCTATTTGGACGAGCAAGACCAACTAAAGGCAGTTTACACAATATTAAATCATGATCTGATAGACCGTGAAGGCTTTCTGTTGTGGTGTTGCTGCTTAGAAAGTGGTCACTGACGAAAATTAGGTCTAATATTGAGCTGTTGTTGTTATGAACACGAGTCGGCGTGTCAACAATCTGAGTAAGGTTGAAAGTAAACATGAAATCTGTCATTTGGCTGGTAATGGTGGTTCCAGGGTTAAGGCGGCTCCAGTTTACGTCGGGGAGGTTAAAATCTCCGGCCATAATAATCCTACCACTGGAAGCATGCCTGAGCATGTAGTCAAATAACGGGTCTAAATACATTGGATCGATATTTGGAGGCCTGTAGACGACTCCAACAAGAACAACGCCGTCAGTTAAGTGTATCTTGCCCCACACAGCCTCAACACCGGAGACTTCGGGCAGAACGGAGTATATTATATCTTGTTTAAGAAGAATAGCCACATCCCCACCTCTCGATTGCCTATCTCTACGGATAACCGCGTAGCCAGGGTGGGACAACTTCATGATCAGAAATACCAGAGTGTAACCAAGTCTCAGTGATAATCACGATGTGCGGTTCTAAGGCTAGTAAAGCAGCTTCAAGTTCAGGCTATGTGCGTTATTTACCAGGCTACGTGCGTTGAAGTTAAGAAGCGTTATTGTTTTTTTGCTTCTGGTGACTCGGGGTTCGGTTGAAGGTTGAAGGTTGAATATCAAAATAGGTATGGCATGACTGACTATATGACGAGCTTCAATGACTGGTCATATCATGAAAATCAAGACTATCTATCATGAACGGTATGATTTACACGCCATGGCGGGGGCGCTCCTGCGGCCGTTTCCTTAACTATATGTATCCAAAATTGGTATGATGAGACATTTCTGCATCACCAACATAAATGACAGGTGGTAATATAAAAATCCTGACATGCATGTCATGTATAACATGATTTACATGCCACGCTCATGGTGCGCTGACGGCCGTTTTGCTAGCTTGATTTACACCGAATTTCGTATTCGCAATGCCCACGAACTATAGGTGGCGCGCTGTACGATTCAAGATGGCGCCCGATGGAGGGTCAATCCGTTTGTTCGCATAGGAACAGACAGGACGAGCGTACGTACGGCCCGTGCCACTTTCACCGGATGAAGTCATGAGCTGCACTGAAATGGATATGAGACCGAAATGCTTTCTCAAACCATGGAAGCTCGCCACCTAATTATTTGCCGCGCTGTGAAAAGTTATATTTAAGCTCCGTTACCAGCACGCACAGGATTTCGCACAGCGATGCCGTGCGAAATCCTGTGCGTGCTGCAGAAAACTTCATGAACTAGAATTGACGTATGAACTGAACGGCACTCCGAGATACTGTGTACCGAGCCTGCCTGACGGATTCGCCGCAGTGGTAGGCCACTAGCGAGTAGCGTCATCGCTGCTGCACGGGACCGAATGTTTAACGTGGCGATGGTTTGCAAACATACGCCGTCGTCATTACTTGCGCAGTCAGGAACGTGGAGTTGCTTCTTCAGCGGAACACAACCATTTAACATCATATTTAGTAGCGCTTGTATCACAGCCATGCTCAGACTCAAGCCGTGCGCAATTCACTGCACTCGGATGCCGCAGGTTCGATCAGCACGATGGAAACATGAATATCGAAAAGAACAATTCTTCGACGTTGCGAAAATGCGTCGTACAACTATGCCGATCGGAAGGTACCGGTGAAGTACAGGAGAAGTGAACCGATAGGCGTGGATTGTGGCCGTGACTGCACGTTTCATCGCTCTAACCATTTCGCTTCCCTGTTCCGAACTCGAGTGTTTTGGCGGAATGCGGCGCTCGATAATATCCACAATAATTGCGCTACGTGCAATGTAAAAGAAAAAACTATGTTTTTATTTTGATCTCGCTGAAGGATACTATACATTAAATACAATCAAAGTGACTTGCGAGCGTGAAAAAACATTAGCGCGCGAGGGGACGTGAAGTGCAACTCGCTCCTCGTGGGTTAGCAGCTGATCGTTCATCGTCGCTGTCACACTCCTTCTCACACACACACATGCTTTCACAGCCTTCTCCGTCCAGTGAAAAATCCTCGTCGTCAAGGTGGTTCCTCTTAACATCATTGCTGAAAGCAATCTGAAGAATTTCCTCCGCCGAACGACTTCGATTAGTCCTCGTCACAACGTTATCTGGGCACGCAGAACTTCTTGCTCTCACACCGGTCAACAAACAAATTGCTTGCAGAGTGCTGCCATCTATCAACAAACGCATAAAAACAAGCGGCGCAGCGCTGGCCAATTTGAGATTACTCAGTTATACATCGCTAGCTCGCGCAACTTCCCGCCTACAATGTTATAAATTCATGCACTACAAGAGCACTGACGAATGCTATATGCAAGTAAAACAAGGTGAGTTTCAACTGAGAAAGTCGGACGACAGCGTTTAACTAACCTACGTGGCTACACAAAACCTCGCGAAGCTGATATTTGTACGATGTGGGTCATCGTTGAACGCGCGGAGTTGGCACGTATTTTCACGAAAACTTCGCGTCTCGCAAGAACGAGTCAGATTTATCGTGTCACGGAGGGCCCCGTTTGTTCACTGAAGCAGGAAACATGCAAACTCGTAGTGTTTGTTTCCTGCTAACACAAGCCGAACAAGTGCGCGACTGCGTAAGGGGCTGCCATGGTGTCGTCTACTGATCATCCATGAGAGGACGCTCCTAAATTCCGCTAGGGGCGCGACAGTCTATGGGCATTGCGAATTGCGTGACGTGACTGTATCGCCAACATAAGTGGCAGGTGGTAATATGGAAATCACGACATGCATGTCATGTACAACGTTATTTGCATGCCATGCTCATGGTGCACTTGCGTCCAGTTCACTAGCTTGATATACACCGAATTTGGTATTGCGTGACCTGACTGTATGACGAACATAAGTGGCGGGTAGTAATATGGAAATCATGACATGTCATGTGCAACATGGCTTGCGTGCCCGTTCAAGGCACGCTCGCGGCCGTTTGGTTAGCTTGATATACACCAAATTTGGTATTGCGTGACGTGACTGTATGACGAACCTAAATGAGAAGTGGTAAGATGGAAATCATGACATGTCATATGCAATATTACTTGCATGCCACGCTCATGACACGCTCGCGGCCGTTTTGTTAGCTTGATATACGCCAAATTTGGTATTGCGTGACGTGCCTGTATGAAGAACATAAATGACAAGTGGTAATATGGAAATCATGACTTATCATATTTAACATGACTTGCATGCCACGCTCATGGCACGCTCGCGCCGCTTCGCAAACTTGATATGCACCTAATTTGGTATTGCGTGACGTGACTTTATGAAGAACATAAGTGGCAGGTGGTAACATAAAAATCATGACATGCATGTCATGTAGAAGGCCATTTACATACCACGCTCATGGTGCGCTTGCGTCCAGTTCGCTAGCTTGATATACACCAAAATTGGCATTGCGCGACGTGACTGTATCACGAACATAAATTACAGGTCCTGACATGTAAACCATGAGAAGCATGCTATGGACAGCATGATTTGCTCCTTGCTGGCTACTTGACATTACAACAATTCCCGCAATACGTGGGATATGTCGCTTGTTTTTTCCTGATGATTATAAGTGATCATCATCAAGGTGCTCGAAGAACAAGAGGACGAAGACTTCTCCTTGGCTCGAGTTTGCGCTCAATGGGCTACACATGAAGCGTTACGCCAAGCGACGACGACAACGTACTGCAACATACAAGAGCCCGGCCTGCTGAAGTGCTCCGCACTTAAAAGCAAGCACATACGAGTAAATCATACATTTGCCTTAGCAATGAATGACGCCGTGTCAGAATCATTACAGATGTAAAATTCGAAGTACAAGTATGAGTTTAGCAAATCTATTGTATTTGATGGGGGTAATTCTTGTGGAGCACAATTAAAGCTTCCTTGGGCACCAATGACGTTTCTCATTAGCGTTCACCTTTCTTATTTTACTACCGGACATTTTTAGTAGGAAAGCATTCACCGGGACAAGCCACGCTATAGGTTTTCTTGGAAAGCTTTATAAGAATTGTGCGTCTGTCGAAGGTTATCCAATGTACTGATCGCTTATAAAATATTACTTTATACTAAACGCTTGAAAACCTGTTTTACAATCTATTTTGTCGACTTCGCAAGTATTTTATTGGCCAAATGTGTCTAAGATTGTTCACTTTTTCAATGTTTTCGTCTCCGATTACTGCAAATAGCTCATGATCAACTTGGCATAGCACTCTGTGTCGTCAAACTTACGACGAGCGCGGAAAGTGCGTTCACTTTTTCATTGTTGCTTCCCAGTGTTTGCCAGCCAATTTTTTGGACAATACCCTACGTCACGGTCAAAATTACCCTACTTTACCATACACAGCTTTCGATATTACCCCACATTGTACCCTACACCTGAAGACAGCACAGTGTAACAACAATAAGGTACATACTTCACGGTACGACATGCAGACGTGTAGTGCTCCTGAAGTTGGTAGCGACTTTCAGCATTGGTTTGAAGATTAGTGTCGAAGAGAGACTAAAGAACGTGAAAAAATTGACGGCAGATCCACGAGGTGAATGATGATGAGATTGGGCGAAGCTCCTGGAAGTAATCATCGGTTAAACCGTGAAATTTCTTCCGTTAATTCGCCCGATAAAAATGACGTGAAACGATTGATTAAATGTTTTATCAAACTTTTATTGCTGGTTTCCGTTGTCCTTTCATTATGACCGCTTTGTAGTCGGTGAAATGTAAGCTAAGTGGTTCTTGCACTGGTTGCAGCGGCATCCTTATCCATACGAGCACACACCGACGGCAACGAGCATCGTCAACTACAAACCTGTATCGCGATATGGTTTTGATTATAAAACCATTGCTTTAGAAAACACCTGGCGTCTTTCGTTAAGCAGCTGGCGTCTTTTCGTTTTGCTTTAGAAACATCTGGCGTCTTTTCGTTTTGCTTTTTAGAAAACATCTGGCGTCTTTCGTTGGTTTATTTCATCAATCAACGGCGTTTTGAACAAAATTTTTTATTGTTTAATCACGCACAGGAGAAATCTCACCAGGCACTACCTTGGAGGTAAACAATGGCTGCTACTGGGAATGAGAGACAGCAGAAGTCGGCTTTTTTTTTTAACGTTTCCTACTGGAACATGCCAATGGCTGCTAATGGGGAATGAGAGACAGAAGAATTCGGCTTTTAGTTAACGCGCACGCTGCGAATTTTTTATTGTTCAACAACGCACAGGAGAAATCTCCCACCGGCACCACCTTGGAGGTCAAAGCGTAAGACTGGTTACGCACTACGACTACGACAACGACAACGACGAGGGACGAACGGGTGCCGCTTTAAGGAGCTTCGCCCCTAAAAATTGCACGATCTCCCGCTAAAAGGAACCATGTGTAGATGCGAAGCAGCGGGCGCTAACGCTTACACTGGCGGCGGCGTTGACGCTGGCGCTCATCGCGGCGTTGCGCAGAAGAGAAACCTGGGGAGGTGCAAAGCACGCAGTGGACCGGTGTTTACTACTGGAAAATGCCAATCGCTGCTAAAGGGCAATGAGAGACAAGAAGACTTCGATTGGACACAGAGACCCGCAGTCCGGTTTTAGTTAACGCGCACGCTGCGAATTTTTATTGTTCAACAACGCACTGGTGAAATCTCCCACCGGCACTACCTTGCAGGTAAAGATCCAGTGCCGATATATACGGGGTGGCCAGTGAACGGTTGTGCAGCGCGAGCAGTCCGTTTTTAGGGGCGAAGCTCCTTATGCCGTGGGTCGTGCGTCCCTTGTTTGTAGTACGTAGTAGCCACCTGCGTGATGACGATGACGCTGCCATTACGGCACACCACATGGAATGTGGTGTGCCGTGATGACGATCGCGATGCCATACAACACATGGCATTGCGATATGGTCTCACATGCACATCGTTTGACCACATGCAACCAACCACTATCACGTCTTTGCCGTGGGTCGTGTGTCCCTTGTAGTTTGTAGTACGTAGTAGCCACCTGCGTAACCAGCAGTATCTCCCTGTGTGATGACGATGACGCTGCCATCACGGCACACCACATGGAATGTACCCACTATGCGTCATAACAATGACGCTGATGACGATGACGATCGCGATGCCATATAACACATGCCATCGCGATATGGTCTCACATGCATATCGTTTGACCACATGCAACCAACCACCATCACTTCTTTGATGATGTACCTCCGGAGCTTCGCCCACTCATCATCATTCACTCTGCGGATATGCTGTGATTTTTTTTTAACCAAGGAACTCGCTAGCAGACGCTGCCTGCGAGGCGAGAGAGGGGGGAGCGTAGGAGAGGAGAGAGAGGGGGGACGCGCATGCGCAGTGGGGGGTGTGGAAGCCGCGGAGAGGGATGCCTAGAGGAGAGAGGGGGGAGCGTAGGAGAGAGAGGGGGAGGGAGTGTGGGGGGGTGTGGTCGCCGCGGGGAGGGATGCCTAGAGGAGAGAGAGGGGGGAGAGGAGTCTTTTTTGTATTTTTTTAAAAGGGTTTAAGGGTTTGCGCATGCGCAGTAAGGGTGGTCAGGACGCACACCACCACCGGATTGAACTCGGCCTTAAGCTGCTTCGCATCTAAAACAGCAGATGTGAAGATCCGGTATTTGTATGGGGAGAGCTTTGACTCACACATGAGAAAACGAACTGGGATACACATGAACAAGTACACGGCTGGCAGTATAAGCGATATGGTAAGAAAGAGCGTTGAGCAAAATGTTTGAGAGGTCGCAAAGGTGTATTAGACAGGTGCGTTGACAAGACAACCGGCTCTGAGTGGCTGCCGAAAGGGTAAAGACGTAGAAAGAGAGGAAACATTCTACGATAATTCAAGGGGAAGCGCTTTGGGTGTTTGAAGCAATGTCGGGTTGTCTTAGTAGGCATAACTATAAAACGAGGTTGAGTGAAGGAGACAAATGCACAGGCGGGGGCAAGTTTAAGGAAATGACGGAGCCTGTATTCATTGAATGCGGATATATCCACCTGGGTGCATGTTTGCATTCTTTGCGTTCGTTGCATTCGGTGAAGACCACTCGAAGGCGAAAGCTACCTTTTCGTTTTTCTTCTCAGTGAATTGTATTGATCCCTCCACTCTTGAAAGATTTCTGCAGCGAGTGTAATTTTGCACATACTCCAGAATGGGAGCCATTGCCAGCTTTCTGAACGTCACGCGCCTCCGGGATCAGCCCACCTGTGACCAGGTGACGAGGTCGTGTGATGACGTCATTAGTATACCTCGCATTTCGTGTTCCACAGGGGTGTCACGATGACGGGAAGAAACAACAATGCTACCGCAGGGATGTATAACGCATTACCTTTTGTTTCTGCCGGATGCTTGTTACATGTGAATTGCAGCCGTTCGAATTTTATTCCAAGAATAATTTACTTTTTTTTTATCCATTTACGAATGTGACCCTGAGAGGTCGCGCGTCAATCGACTAATTCTTCGCTCATCGATGACAAGCGAAAATTGAATATTACCCTACGTCTGATAAGAAAATTGCATTACCGCCCTAATACCCTACGCTACCCGAAAAATTCCCCAAATACTCTACAAGTAGGGCAATCACCCTACGCTTGGGAACCCTGGCGCTCCCTCGCGCCCGACAAATCAGTGCCTTTAAAACGTTTATCGGGTGCAAGTCCTGCATTCGTACTCTTTTCAGTGTTTTCTATTGAGCAAAATGTTCTATATCCCACCAAATTTGCCCGACAGTTTCATCACCTTAGGTAAATATATCGGCGGTACTATGTGTATACCATAAAATCTGATGCGCATTGTTGTAATTATGTCTAAGAACGGAAACACATGATAACCGGCACTATGAAGGTGAATAATTTGTATTTCGTTATGTGAGTCGATGCAGTAATATATACACAGGTTCATTGATCGTCGTACTGCGCCAGTTTATTTAGGTCGTCGACGTCTTCAGTGGTGCACACAAGCAGTGATTCTACAGTAGGTTGCGCTTCCTCGGCAGCGGTACATTTTGTTTCCATGCTGAGTGAACGAAGGATGAGACGTCTGAAGAAGTGGCAACATGAGAGAATGTTCCGTTCTCGTAAAGACGTTCGGCGGCAGAAGTGGGTGGCTTAATTCTCATCAGTATCGCTAGCCCGCAGCCCTCAACAAAGGGTGAGAATCGAAATTATCAGGCATATTGATTAATCTGCTGGAACAGTAGTGGTGTCAATAGAAACGAAAGCAGTGCGGGTGATATTACTCCAATTCTTTGCGACTTTAGAATGCATTTGAGTCCACTGATAGATCGCTGCAGCTTTTAGCCGCCCTTGCGGATTTGTGGAAAGAACCTGCAAAAGTTGAGAGTTACGTTCAGAGTGCACGAGGAAAACCATTTATCTGTTTGTTACGAATTATTTTATAAAGCTCACTTTCAACTACATCAGATATTAAATTCCCAAAGGTACAATTCTATTTAAAAATAGCTGAGTATATCTAGTTCTCTATATGCAGAACAAAACACTAATTTCAATAATATCTGTGGTTTAACGTCCCAAAACCACGATATCACTATGAAAGATGCCGTAGTGGAGGGCTCCGGAAATTTCGACCACCTGGTGTTCTTTAACGTGCACACACATCGCGCAGTACACGGGCCTCTATCATTTCGCTTCCATCGCAATAAGACCGCCGCTGCCGGGATGAAATCCACGACCTTCAAGACTACTTTTACACTCAAGATTATCGCAAATTGATCATGCCCTAGAGAAGTCATGTGGATTCCAATAAACAAAACGCAAGTCATTCTTTCCTTACAACCCCGTTACCATCAACCAACACCGAATTATCGGCCATAACATTATGAACCATCCTGAGGATTTCTCTGCGCAATCATTGTCATATCAACAGGTACAAAGGTCATTTTAGTATGGTTGGCTCTTCGATGATTATTGTGTATTCAATTCTAGCACCGAAATATTTTCATACCCTGCGAGCTTCAAGAGGTCATTTATTAGTAGCTTTGTCGACCTGATGCTTGTGAGCTTTTTATTTGCGCACTCCTGTAAAGTAGAAAGCATACTAATTAGTTGCAGGCCTTATAACCTGATTATTTAAAAATGTTCATTATAAAACAGCGATACAGATACAGCACTAACCATCATAAACATTATTACGGACTCGACTGTTACACTCACGTATTCCACCTTGAGAAATGAATATTTTCATTAATCAAAACCACTTCATTTACCATTGATGATTTGTAAATTTGAAATATTGTGCGTCGTGGGAAAAGCTAGCGTAGTAATAACACACCTCAAGCTTTTTTTTTTTCTTTTACAATGCGCCTGCAACATTGGTGCAGCTCCTCTGTAGTGATTTTCATCATGACAGCTACCGCACGGTAAACAGTGTATTAGTACTCGCTGCCTTCGGGATCAGTCTACCACTACGGAATCTTGAGGATTATAAAGTCAAGCGCTCTCAAACACAAAATGCTTCACGCAATGTCTGTAGCTGTCCTGCTCACTAGCTATGCTTCAAGCAAATTTGTTTCAACCCAAAGCTTTCGTTGCCTTCTCGTTCAACTTGGTACCGACACCATCTGTTTTCCTAAGCGGTGGCGGCGGGCATCACGAGGAAAAGCAAACATGCAAACACACACGCTCACGAGCACGCATGCCCCCCCCCCCCAACCCCACACACATACGAGCACGCACTCATACACACAGATGCGTTTCTTCTTTATCAGCGCATTTGTCCGCCTCGGTGGATCAGTGGCTAGGGTGCTCGGCTGCTGACCCGAAGGTCGCGGGTTCGATCCCGGCCGCGGCGGTCGCATTTCGATGGAGGCGAAATGGTAGAGGCCCGTGTACTGTGCGATGTCAGTGCACGTTAAAGAACACCAGATGGTCAAAATTTCCGGAGCCCTCCACTACGGCGTCTCTCATAATCATATGGTGGTTTTGGGACGTAAAACCCCACATATTATTATTATTATTTATCAGCGCATTTCTCTTAGGGAGTGCGCAGAAGTGAAATTCAATATGTAGAACGGCAGCTTTTGTTTCTGTTCAACACACAAAAAAAGGGACAAAGACAAAAAAGAACAATGATGAACAAGGCGCCTTTTGCACGCTTTCTACGGACGGGGGGATTACGGTTGCCTCAGAAATTCTCTTTATTCACTTTGCTTCAGCTCTAAGAGAGCGGGGATATGGTTTGCTTTTTTTTTTTTTTGTTCGCCCTTTCACTCTCGATTTTCGGGTTAGAGTTTTTCCTTGCGGACGCATAAAATACCGGATCATAGCGTTAGACATGTTCGCTGTAAAATAATAACAATAATATCTTGGGTTTAACGCCCCAAAATCACGACACGATTATGAGAGACGCTGTAGTGGAGGGCTCCGGAAATTTCGAACATCTGGTGTTCTTTAACGTGCACTGACATCGTACAGCACATGGGCCTCTCGCATTTCAATTCCATCTAAATGTGACTGCCGCGGCCGAAATCGAACCCACGACCTTCGGGTCAGCAGCCGAGCACCCTAAACGCTACACCACCGCGGTGGACCGCTTTTAAATGCAAGCGCTTAATTCGGCACTGTAGTGTTGAAACAAGTGCCCAACAACGTTAAAATTAAAATTGGGTTCCTTCTTTTCACGTCGTAGTTGAAAAATGCAAAAAAGGCGCTGTTTTAGTGGGTTATCTTGGTATTTCATTACTGAGGCCAACACATGAAAAGATGTCGGGGTCGCCAGGGTAGTAGCAGAACCAAATCCTGAGTGAAGAGGCTTATGAGCCCCCACGTTAGCCGTAGCGTGCTTCATAGCAGTTGTTCGCTTCTGTGTTGCCGAGCAGCTGAAAGAAGATCAAGCGCTTTCAGCGCCAAAAGGCGCTACAATTTATAAAGCACATCTTTGAAATTTCGAAACACAGTCTGATATTCAGGCTTTATATTTCACCATGTTTCGAGAAGATTTCCCAGACTTCCTTGATCTGGATCTCCGCCCATATGGGCGAAGTCTGCCCGCACTTCCCCAACCTTAACGAGGCAGCGCACTCCGCTGCACGCGACTCGATAACCCGTGCAGGAGGCGATGGCCTTGTCGACGAGTATGTGGACTGGGATCGACTTACGGGTACAACGAACTGACCAAGGCTTTCTACTTGGCTTGGCGATGCTATCCTCCTCCTCGTGGCACTCTATGCAGAGCCCAATCAGTTACCTGGCGACAGCTGCAAACTAACACTTACCTTAATCCACTGCTATATCACCGAATATACCCTGAGATCTATAGCACCAGCATGTGTAAGGTCTGCCAGACAGTACGCTTACGCACATGCTCTGGGGAATGCGAGGCTAAAGCCAAACGTATTAGTCTCGATGTTCTTTGGCGAGGTGGGAAGCCGCTCTGCGCAGCTCCAAGCTCGCCGACCAACTGTGGGCAGTGCAGCAGGCCCGTGAAGCGGCGGAGAGGCAAGGCCTTGACGTCCCGACATGGGAGACCTGAGCCCGGGCCATTAATCTGCCGGACAATTAATAAAGTTTTTTCCATCCATTCGAGGAGACGGACCAATAGTTCTCGATGATTGCGTCATGTTATAGTTGCAACCTGTCACCAGTAGTTTATGAAACTTGTGTTTGCGACGAGACCACGTGTCTATCTCACATGACAAAACCGAGATGTGACACAGTTGCTTAGGTTTGACGACTTCATGAACTACACTGCCGCAGCGCAACAACAAGTCGAAGAGACACATTGACATCCACCAGTGGGCAGTGGATATCCACGAAATAAATATATACAGGTTTGTCAGAAAGTCTTATACGGAAAATTAGTGTGCAATCTCACATACACTCTAAGGCAAAATTACCCGAAAGAGGAGTAACGGAGCCCAATAGGCGCGCGCGATGAACGGATAGACCGTTGAGGAGTAATCACAGAGGGATGCGTGCCGTGCGCAAACCAGTTAGTCTCCAAAGGGATGAACCGCGCGGGAGCTGGAAGCCGTGTGGAGGGATACGTCACGTGTGCAAACCGTTGTCAAGGGAACTAACCGTCCTCCTCGCCCATGGGTCAGTCTTCTCGCTTGTTTTCGTGGTGGCGCGTGGCGCGCTGGGAGAGCTCGACGATCTAGGAACTACGCCAACTACGCCGCGGTGCTTTAGAAGATATGCACGTATGCGTGGATGAGCGTGTGCACGGTGGTGCTTTTACGTTTCGCCGCACCTATGAAGTCAGGAGCGGGTCTCGACACGTCGTGACGCCGTCGACGCCGTGCTGTATATCTCTGGCGTATAGTCAAGGCACTGCGGCACTGCGTCGCCACCGGCTGGGAATGGCGGCCCAGAATACAGTAGGCCTATCGGATCCATGATTTCAGTCTGACTCTGTGAAGAAATCGGCTGCGGATTCTTTCACAAGTAAGTGATCGTACTTTATTCTGCCGTACCTGTGGCGTGCGCGAAACTCATTTTGGAAACGGACTTCGATCGTGTTGTATATCGCGCGCACGAAATGCCCCACGAAGGTAGGCTTGGGTGTAAGCTCGCCTGTGCTTTGTGACTGCCTGGAAATCGGCCGCCATTGGCGTCGGCCGCCCGGACGCTCGCTCATCGAGTGTTCGCCGCGGCGATGAGCTGCGGGCTCGCGATATTGGGCGGAGGCCTCGCCGCCGCGGTGCGACTCGTCCAAAACGCATGGTTGCCGGCAACGAGCTTGGTTGTATGTCGCGCGCTTGAAGTGCACCAGCAGCTGGCGGGAACTTTAGCTGGCCGTCTAAAGCTATGCTTGGAAGTCTGTGGAAATTGGTCGCCATTACCGTTGGCTTCGCCTCGGCGCCGTTGTGGCGGCGGCGACCCCGCGTTCATTCGCTGTACTGTGCCGCTCACTTGAGGAACTAAGCGGACATTTATCGCCATTACAGTCGTCTTCCTCAGCGCTCGCTCGGAAGCAGCTTCGCGCCGTTCGTGGCGGCGGCCCCTCGTTTGCTCGCTGTACTCTGCCGCTCGCTCGAGGAAGTTCGTGGAAATTGGTCGCCATTACCGTCGGCCTCCTCGGCGCTAGCTCGCAAGCAGCTCGGCGGCGGCCCTGCGTTCGCTCGCTCTTCTGTTCGAGGTTCATTGGCGGCAGAAGGTCCGCGTTCGGCCCCGCGTTCGCTTGCTCGAGCAATACGACGTCGTTCGCAGAGAACTTGCCGACTCGTTGGCGGCAAGGCGGTTCGCGGCGCCTCGGCGTGATGGCTGCGGCTGTTGCGCTATGTATGACATCACGGTGAAATTATTTGCATGCCATTATTTAGACGGCTGTTTTTACTTCACCATGTACGTATTTGCCATGTGCGTGCATCTTCGTACTCTCTCTGGCGTGTGACTCACTGTTTGCCATCTTTTGTGCAGCGGTTTTCCACAACGTGCTGTGGGCGGTGGTGCGTGCGGTGCCAGTCATCTATCGCTTTCGTTGGAGCAGCTTCACAAACAGGCTGTACGAGATATGACAACGCGGTTGGACCTGTATTTGACACTTCACAGTGAATTCACCGAAAGAATGCAGAAACTTGATATGTATATAGAAAAATAAAACAGTTGATTGTCTCACTTTTGTGTTTCGTTGTTGCATTGACTGCGAAAGCAGTGAAACCCGCACGACTAATTATTTTTTTCGCGTGTTCTTTTCCGCGCAATTTGTTGCTCACTGCGGAAAAAAAACATGCAAAAAAAATACTAAGGCTTGCGGAGAGTAACTGTCGAAAATAATCCTGGGGATAAAAAGTTCATCCGACTGGAGTATTTGAGTGGACCGACCGTTCGTCCGGCGAGGTGCAACTGTGGGGACTAACGGTTGCCCGGTAAAGTGTAAATGTGGGGACTAAATGTTAGTCCACTGAGGTGCAACTGTGGGGACTAACGGTTGCCCGCTAAGGTGTAAATGTGAGGACTAAATGTTAGTCCACTGAGGTGCAACTGTGGGGACTAACGGTTGCCCGCTAAGGTGTAAATGTGAGGACTAAATGTTAGTCCCTTGTGGGGACTAACTGTTAGACCCGGTGCCGTTAGTCCTTAAAGGGACTAATGGTTGTGGCAGCCCCATTAGTCCCCGAAGGGACGAACCATACACCCTTTTAACACCCTTTTGCCTTAGAGTGTATGACCCTAAAGTGGTAATAAATCGAACAATGAGGTCTCTCGTATAAGACGCGTGAAAACATTTGGGTGGAAGACTCCGTCACTAAGGCATCTTTACGTTATCGTGTGAAAATATTCAAAAATACAGATATACCTAATACACATATAGCTAAATACACCTAAGAAAGTTATCAAATCCTCCTAGAAGGTAAAGCATTCATAGCAGGGCACTTAAGCAACTTATAATTGGTGTGCGTTAATATTTCGGCCATTATTTTTTCTAAGTTTTGACCGTTGAATAAAAGTGCCCGTTGTTCGGAAACTTTTTTGTGCATTCGCCCATGACATGCTGTAGGGGTCAATAGCCTGGTATGCGCAAATCACGTCAAGACAGGGCAACACTCTACAAGGAGTACTAATGAACGACACTTTCAGGTTGCAAGATGAATATAAATTCTTTAGGAGCCAAATGAGTGTTGCGCTCCGGAACCTGTACTAGGCACATGAGAATGTAAAGCATTTTGGCTAGCAGCGCATGTCGCACGTTTGATCCATTAAGCGGTGGCCGCGTTATGTTAATAAAACCCGATTGTTAGCCAGAAAAATACACAGGCACGTAAGTTTTAAAGTAAGTCCATGAATACAGGAGGTTGAAGTCATCCAAGCTTCCTTGACTGCAACGCGCCTCATAATGACGTCTTGGTTCCTGCTCCCAGAGCAAACACCGACAGTATGAGTTATTTTTGGCATGGGGTTGAAACTTTACACGCCAACTGAATAGCGCCAAAGCACCTCAAAATATTCAAAATGAAGTCACTTACGCCCATTTTTTCGAGGCAAGACACTTGGTACGGAGAGAGCACCCGTGTTTTCGCCTATTGAAAAAAAGAAAAAAAAAGAGACAGTGGTTTATTCGAGGAGCAAGCTGTGCAGAATACATCAGTTAAACTTCCTAAAAACAATGCATGAGCTTCTCGGAAACTGTAAGCGTTAAGTAATATACACCTGAAAAAATAAAACAAAATTCAGCGTACACTGTAAACGCAAACTAGCCGAATTGGGCGTTTTAAGGGCTTAATACTACCTTCATTTGGGACCGTACTCCCTTAGGGAGTATTAAGATCGGTGTGATAAAGTTCTGCGTCCTCAATTTTACTTTCTTGAGAAATTATGGGGACAAAAGGTGGAAGAAAGGAAGTAAATTCACGATCTGACGCCATTTTGTCAAATGGAGTTCAAGGACAGAAAACTTCTATTTCACTTTTTCGGGCATATCTTCCCTTTATTTTATCCGAAGCTATAGTGCCTTCACTGTTGGCGTGCATGTATGCAACTGCGCGGGCGAAAGAAGTGTTTCTCAAAGCGCTTAATAAACTCATGAACGTGCTAATCAACGATTGCTTCGTCTCGTCGACTGATGCACATTGTTGTACGGAATGCACACTACCGCTGGGCTCGGTTTCACGATGCATTTCGACCACAGAATGACTTCGCTTATGTTGTTTTACCATCAAATCGAAGTTAAACTGTTTTACCATCAAATCGAAGTTAAACTAAAAGTAGGAGCGTGTACACCCTCGATGTGGCCTATCGGCACCGCATGCACACTCAGTATACCCCTATGGATGACGAATTGGGCACAGGCGGCGTGCCTCAACGCACGGATTAAGATCCGGTGTTGAAAATACCCGGCGAAAAAAAGAAAAAAGAGAAACGAAAGCAAAAAATGCGACTCTCCTCCAGCGGCTGCTCTGAAAGGGACGAAGCGCCTTTGACCTTCGAACGGCGGCGATAAGAGCGGAACAACCATCGCACGCGTGCACGCGCGCGGAGGGGAAAAAAGTTGGCCGCGTATCTGCGTGCTTCGCTGCAAATGTCGTCGAAAGACGATAGTCTTCTGCCGGCCGTACTACACTGTTTTGCCTTGCCTCAGACAGCGCTTTCTCTAAGTTGAATCGGCCGCGTCTGGCTGGCCTTGATAAAACAGAGGAGGCGCTGCGTGAGACATGGACGCCATCTGGCAGTGCTGTCGAGAAACATCACCTTGTGCAGAACCCAGCAGCAACATATCGTCGGCCGAGGGCTCTTTCGTGCATAGCGTCGCTTTTTGAGCGCAGCCTAAGAAACGCTGGGGTCTTCATAATTACGTATCTATGTATTTTCTTATGAAGAAACATACCAGAGACTACTTATTTATTGACGTTGCTCCTCACCCATGCGTAACATTTGCTTTTTGATCGACAACGTTCACAAGTATGAACAAAAATAGCTGTGCAAGATGGCTGGGCGCTCAGAAAGTGGTTAAACTTTGGCCGGGTGGCTGAATCGTGTGACGTGCCGACAAACAGACAAACAGACAGACAGACAGACCAAAATTTCTCCGTTTAAGTATCCCAAGAAAGACTATCGTCTTTAAAAAGAAAGCAAAAAGAAAGAAAAGCGAGAAAAAGAGTCGCGAGAAACGCGAGAAGTTCCGAAATGACAGCGGTTACTACCGCAGGCTGGCCCCAGCGGCGTACGTGAGTGATAGCGAAGCGAAGCGGTCATGGGATAACGTCGGTTTTGTGAAGGACGCCTTTCAACTACCCTGCTATGCGTCGATCATGTGTGCACATTTCATGCCGGCAGCCTTACTGTGTTCTCGTCGCGGGACGTGAAATGTGTGGTTTGACGACAGTGCAACGTGCACTGCGTGTGCAATGGTGTGGGAATGGCCCGGTGACTCAAGCGAGCAGCAGCGGATGGGCGCGCCGCGTTCGCGGCACATTCAGGAACACAAATGGTACGTAATACTTATGTTTCCTCTGCGCGACCTTGTCGCTAGGGCAGAAGTACGTGCTGTTCTGCACATTGCGTCGCGTCAAAAGTGCAATGAAAAGCGAAAAAAGAAAGGCCATTAAGCTCACATTACAACGATGTGTGATACGTGTTTCGGATTGGCTGACCGCTTGGCGTGGCCAGCCAATTCAAGCGAGTGCGCCTTAAAACTGAATGTTTGTACGACATATAATTTCCTTGCTTGCGATAAAGCATGAATGAAGCAGTGCTTCCAGGGAGTATACACTTAAGCAACAACAACAAAAAAGACAGCTGTTATCACGCTGTCATGTGTAAAACGTGCATTCAGGTCAGATTTGTTTTCTATTTATTCTGTTCTCATGCGCACATTATGAGCAAGTAAGAATACTTTTTGACGACAATTTTGCATTGGGCACTTTGTCCGTCTCCTACACACAGAAAGTTAAATTGCATGTCAAGGCACATTGACATCATGAGCTTGTATATATTTAGCTAGAAAGAATAAGTCATGTTAATGACACATTATGATGGCCATATGATGTGTAAGACATGTGCTTAGTTACAGTGTTTGCTGAAGCACATGCATTTTATGGTATGTTCACTTCATTAGTCACATATCAGCACTAGAACTTGCCAAGGTTACATGTGCATATTAATGGAATTTAGGAGATGTGTCACTTGTGCAAGGCTAATTTAATCACATTGATATAAGTTAGATGAATCTGTTGAACCTCGTTGTTGAATCACCTTGTTCCTTCCCTCTTGTTATTTTGTTTTACTTTTTGTTGCCATAGTGTTTATGATCAGCACACAGTATTCTGACTGTTGACACAATTTCTGACAAGGTAAAAAGGCTGGTACTTCGTCCACGTCTTCTATTGTCGTCATTACAAGTGCACTGTTTAATTTTGCCATGAATCAATACCAAGTCGCCCAATCTTCAGTCCTAAACAGAACAGCTGTGGTTGATGAAGAAGCTAGTGTTCCATGTGTTGTAAGTGATAATAACTGTTGGTGCGTAACGTCCCAAAACCACCATACGATTATGAGAGACGCTGTAGTGGAGAGCTTCGGAAAGTTAGACTGCCTGGGGCTCTTTAACATGCACCTAAAGCTAAGTACGTGGCCCTCAAGCAGTTACAGCTCTATTGAAATGCGTTTAACTCCAAGGTTAATCGTACTAAAATTTGCACCCCTTTCCACTACAATGCTAACTTCACTGACAGCTAGAACTACTCGAATGATGGTACGCAGGACAAAAGTACACTTCTGGTGCTGTTTCGCATTTCATTACAGCTGCGTACTTTTTGCGCTCTGTACTTTAAGTGAAAAGTTCACAAGAAACTGTTTAGCAGCATCTCGCTATAGCATTTGTTTCGTGTTCTGTTTCAAGGTCTGCAATAGTATAGTCAAGTGTTAGTCTTTACCAAGACATTCATATTTCTGGATATGGAAAGCTTGATGGACTTCTTTTCTATGATTTTCAGGAAGACATTTCTGGCAAAGCTGCAAGAGTTGCTTACCCACTTGTTTGTGTACAAGACACTGTATTGTGGGAACACTCCCCTGTGCCTCACTCTACACTAACGAGGACCTGAAGTGTAATGCAAACCAGAGAAAGCTATACACACTTAGTGCGAAAAAATTACAAAAATAAAGAACCATGCACTCACAGAATGAGTATGAACGTGACTAAAAATGCCATACACGTGTTAAATTTCAGTTGCTAGTACTGCGTTGTCCTGTTCCCTTCATTTCTATTTGTATGTGTGTTGCTGTTTTGTTTTCACACTTTAACTATGAACTCAATTCCTGACTGCTTTACAGGCTCTATAGATTCGTGGTGAAATTCTATTCAACCACATGGCATAGCAAGCCCTAGGATCCAATATGCCAAGCCACCAGCCACTACTTGTAGGACATTTTTAATTTTAGGCATGTGATTGCCTAATTTCAAGTTGACTTTGCAGCTATGGTAGTGGTATTAACTTTCAATGTGGTAATTATGTGCAAGCCATGAAGTCAGGAATTAAAGATGAAGAACTTTTTAGGTCGCAGATGACAGTGGCTGGCATGGGAATATTGTAAACATAGCTGTAGTAATTATGTATAATAGAAGTATTGGTATATTGCAGTTGTGTGATAATGGCGAGAAATTCCCAAGTATATTTC
The DNA here is from genome assembly GCA_030522465.1 of Rhipicephalus appendiculatus. NCBI lineage: Eukaryota > Metazoa > Arthropoda > Arachnida > Ixodida > Ixodidae > Rhipicephalus > Rhipicephalus appendiculatus. The sequence continues at coordinate 40,228 of JALIZH010020747.1, read as the reverse complement.
TAGAAAACTGCGTTCATTTTCAGATATTAGTGAGTAAGTATGTCCAGCCATATATCAATGCAATGTTGTAATTTTGCTGGCATGGCTGAACGCCTTTACAAATTGTGGTAAGTGGATCTACAATCAACACCACAGGTCTATTTTGGACTTTTCTGTAGAAAACAGGACTGTATGATCACGTGTGACATGTTTTGATGCCAAAGAGCAAACTAATTCAATTAAAATCTACAACATGCCTCCCTGCATTGTTGCATATTTTTTAAAAGTAATGCTAGCCTTATTGTACTTAGTTGCCTTCATGTGCAGGCTGACACCAAGTTCCTTGTAGATCCCATTTCTCTGGATTGTGTTTACATACTAGCACTGTGAAGTGCACATGCCAGTGTGCATTATGATGAGATTTGCCACACTACTTTCATGTTGCTTTAGTGTTGTGGATTATATATAGTGCTTAGGCTGTACTGTATACGTTCTTAGTGTTTTGTGTTGGGTGTAGGTTCTGTGCAAGAAGATGGAAATATACATATGCTTACACTGACATGAGAACTGCTACTGTTTTGATTCCAATAAAATATTGCGAACGCTGTTTTTCTTATCATTCTTATCACAGCTGTTTCGTTGAAGAAGACGGCAATACTACATTTTTTTTTATTCTTGCTACATCATCTGTGCAAGAGGAGTGCCACATACACATGGACTTTCACAAGGGCAAAGTGCATGTGCATTAACTTTTTTATTTAACGGGAGACCTGTAACCGCTAATTTGTGGTGGTTGTACTTGACATTGGGGCATGCTTATGCATTCGTTTTAATGCATTTGTGTGATGTTTAACAATGAAGGTTAATTAGTAAGATTGTAGGTAGTCGCCGAGTGTGAAAGCGACTGAATAGTGAATTTGAGTTAGAGAATCACTGTGTGCCCCACGAATGTGCGAGTTGCGAATAAGTACTAACTGTGGATGTAGATTATCGTTCAGCTACTCTGAAGGCGCTGCTGCACCTCCGTTTGTTTGGCTCGCGAGAGTACGCGCGCAATAAATGCACTTAATGTAGGCGCGTTACAATGTCCTTGTAACTCGGGCATCTGCATAGGCGTGCACACGGGGAGGGGGGGGGGGGGGGCTCTGCCCCGTTCATTGACTTAATAGGGAGGGTGGGCGCAGCGACGAGCCTTCGTCCCCCTCCTCCCCTTCCACCTAAAGAGGCACCCTGCGCGCTCGTGGGCATCTGCGTGAGTAACTTTTATGTGCTATGGGAGTCGTAGCGGTGAGCGCGCCGGTGGATGACGAGAACGATGGACACAGGCACGCTCTCGGCTCGCGCTTAGGGGCCGCGGACAGTCAGTCGCGGCAGAGTTTTGAAATGATAAAGATGTGTTGCTCAGTGTTTCGTCCTCGTCTCTGAGGGCTTCCGTGCGGCGGGAGGCACAGATCCCATCAATGGAAAAACAGGCGGTCTCGTACAGCTCAGAACACGCCGCTGTCATGGAACGCGTGCAGCTCATGGCAGAAACAACGAAAATAGCTCCACATCATACGCCCATGGAATGTACATATGTTCGGCCATCTGAGGATACCTTTTGTCACGATGGTATCCACGAATTTCGGGCTAGTGAAACAGTGCCGAAGTACTCAAGAGGGCACACATTTACAATTTTTCTAGCGGCACGACACGACGAACCGAATAGTTCGAAGCTGAAGGTGTTTACCTTGGCCTTCGTGACGCCCCTGAGTTTATGGACTGGCCGTGCGAAAGCGCGAACACATGCCGATGCTACGAGAACAAAAGTTTGAGGGGTCACCGACGGGTTAGTAGCCGCTTTGTAGATATATACCCCCGTGAAAAACGAAGCCAGCTAGTGGTGGCGCTGTGGTGTAATGGATATGATGTTTGCTTTCAGTGCGTGTGGTCGCGAGTTCGATTCCTGTGTAGTGCGTGCTTGTATGCATATGTCATGTATGTGCATGAATACATTAATGTCCATTTTCTAATATGCTCCAGTGAGGAATAGTTGCAAGAAATGTCTCTAAAACGCTAGTATAGTGCCTGAAATACTTTTTTTTTCGCACTCTCTCGGGCCGCGTATAAAGGGGGGTTTTAAAGGCTCTCAAAAGAAGCAGAAAAACTTCCAATGCGCTCCGTTCAAGCCCCCAAAATGAGTTAAATAAAAACACCAAAGTTACCTCCCTCTTTTCCCTCTTTTCACTCCGTTTACTTTGTAAACAAACCTTGTTAAGCCTTCTGCACCGCAAATCGACTGTGTATCTCGAAAATGGAGCGGTTTTATCGGCAGTATACGCTTAGCGAAGCCTCATTACTCAAATCTAAATCAAATACCAGCATTATTTGGGAGTGAATGAGTTTAGTAATGCAGGCCGACGGCTAGAAAAATTCGAAGTGGACTGCTGTCGCTTCAACAGGCACCGCCATCTTGCCCTGCGTATCCCCCCTAAAACCTCCTTTGGTAGGGGGGTTTAGCGTAGTACCTTTAGGATGCAAGTTAAGAGCCGGGCCCAAAACTTCCAAAAAGGCTCAAACCCGTTTGCTGTGTATGACAAAGGTTCTCAAAGCGTAAGATTTGAATTAATGCATATCAAGAGCATTATGTGAAACGCAACGAATTCATTCTGCGCTTGCCTGAGGTCACATTTAATGCAGGGTTTGAAAAGATGCACGCACACTGTGCATAATTTCTAAGTGCTGTAACAATTCGCAGCCTTGTGATCTCATGTACCCAAGCAGTCGCATTGTCAGGGTTACGGAGACGAGGATTCAACACGATGGGACAGTATCTGTGTTCACCAGAATATATGGGACTGATTACATTGTTGTGAAGGAGACCATACTGTGTCTTTGCAGCATCGCCACAGGCTCGGGATGGTTGTGGTAAACCGAAAGCTTTTGACCAGCGACCGCGTCCCCTGCTAATCAACTCTTAGCAAGTGATGAAGCTGCTGGGGCTGTTCTTCACCGCCCTAAGAAAATCTATCTGTACGAACTACCCTATTGAAAATCCCAGCATTGCCCACCACAAAAATTATGCTGGGAATGCTGGAAATTCTCGTGGGTATGACCGGAAATGTGGTGTACATGCTGGGAATAATGGTGGGCATCGTGGGACACTTGGTGGGTACGCCGGGTGGATGCTGGGATAGTGGGTGGGTTGGTGGACCCTCGGTGGTTATAATGGGTGGGTGGTGGATACACACGGATGGTGGGTGCCGGGATATGTGGTGGGTGTGCTGGGTGGATGCAGGGACACTTTTTGTTTGGTGGGAGACACGGTGGGAACAGTGGGTGGAGGGTGGCATACGTGCTGGGTGCATGCTCGGTGCAATAGATGTGATAATAAAACATGATGAAGAGCGATTGGCACGTATCTTGCTGATTATGAATGCTTGGTGATCAGTTGTATTTGTGATGCAACGAAGTACGCATTCGAGAAAATCTTCGATTTGTCGTGATACAACTTTGAACTCTAGGACTTTGTGCATCAATGTTCAATGCGCATCTACCGGTATTTCCATGCATTGGAAATGGAAGTTAGAAAAGTTCACTTCTGAACCAGCGGGGGAGGCAAGTGTTACACACGACAATTCACCTAAACCTGACCTAGAACCAGGGCTGGGCAAAGATACTTTGAAATTGTATCGCGATACGATACAAGATACTCAGGCAAGAAGTATTGGAGATACAGATACAAGATACTACCGCAACAATTGTATCCGATACGATACTTGCCAATAGTATCTTAAGATACTTCGATACATTCGCAAATTCGTTGTAATAGACCCTGATAATGTAGTAGCGAACGCCTATGCACAAAAATGTCTGCTTGAAAATTTCTTAAATGTGACTGATTTCATTTCATTTCAATGAAATGTCTGTTAGCATCTCAAAAGTTTTGTCCTTGGTCAAAGTACATTAGTTTACTTCCGAAGAACTTATTAGGGTTTGTTTCAGCTGCTTAACAGGACAGCTCTTTAGACACATCGCTGACAGCGGTTCTTGCTTGTCATTTATGTAATTGGTGGGAGTCGCTGCTGAGCTTGCCGACCGGCTAGCGGGTTGCCATCTAACCACACGAGCTTCAATAAGAAGCCTTCGCACGATGGCGCAAATACCGATGTGCAGTTTTACCTTGCCCTTAAAAGACTGTTTATGCAATACCAAATCACCGGTTTACAGCAGGGACAACGCTGGTAGCGACTTTTTTGTGAAGCATTGTGCATGCGTACAGCACATAAAACTGCAATTTATTTTCATATTCTAATCTGCTGGCGTAAAGCGTTCGCTATCTATATACTCACAAACGCGCAATAATTTTTTCTTCAACGAGAGAACATGTGCACCCCAGAAACGCCTCAGACCTATTGTATTTTCACGTGGCGGTGACTATGAAGGACGCGGAAGTTATTCTATACGAAACTCTTTATTGGGTTAACTTGTACCTAGAAAACTAAGTAACTCAATGTACCAGCAAAGTGCACTGTGCTCTGATGGCGGCAGTGTATATGGTCGGCCTTCGGTAATTTGATAATCAGCAGAAGGGGTCTTGTTTTATACATCAGTGACCGCACCTTTCAGCGCTATCGCTGTTGATCACGTAAGCTCACAAATGAATTAGAGTAAACGCGCACTGCGCGCAATATTAACAATAAATGTCCGGTTTTTACGTCCCAAAACCACGATATTATTACGAGGGACGCAGTAGTGGAGGGCTCTAGAAATTTTGACTATCGGATGCTCTATAAAGTGCAATTAAATCTAAGTACATGCACCTTTAGCATTTCGCCTCCATCGAAACGAGGCCGCTGCGGCGGGATTTGCGCGCGTAATCTTAACAGAACAATCTAAGACAATCTCGAAGATTCCGAAACGTTGCGGTGCGGCTTCCACCGAGTGGTGATAACAGTTTTTTGTGGTTTAAATCCGATCACACCAAAGTATAGTTGCAGTATAGTTGCACGAATCCTTGCAGGATTGCGGTGCTATTCATGCAATAGCCGCCTATAGCTGCGACCAGGAGGCAATCAGTAATAGTAGAAAAAAATAGGGAGGCCCACAAAAAGGAAAACAATTCTAGCTAAAATATAAAAGCCGTTCCGTATCAAACATGCATATTGAACAGCTATAGATACAGGCGGCACTCCTAATAGCCATGCCAATTAAGCATGAAATATCGTAAAATTACCTGTTAAGGTTAGGCAATAAAAAAATCAGTGCTTATGGAAAATTGCCTGAAATGGCTTGGGACGGTCATGAGCAAAACTCACCATTTGGGATAACAATGTTTCTGGAATCCGCTTCGTAAGATCTTTAAGATGGCTCCTAATTATTTCCATTTCAACTTAATTTCGCCATTTTACCAAGCAGTAAGCAGAGTGCTTTGTACTGTACTCAATGCACGCCCACATAATGACATATTTGTTTCCCCAATCGCCTTCGCAGAAGAGTAAACTCAAGTGAAATATAAATGTGTAAACACTAGCAGAAATACAGCAGACAGTTAAAAGTAAGGATAAACAGAGAGTGGCGACACTTAACAAATGACATATTGCAGTCACTAGACCCGAAAAAAAGGCAGCTCAGAGCTGTCGGTAATGTATCGGATGCAAGAGAAGGACAACTAAGAAAGCCCTTGTGCGAACAATGATGGACTCATGGACTCTGGACTTATGGAATCGTGGACTCTGGCGTAAAGATAAAATTATGTCACTGCCCTTAGTTTTATTTAGGTGGCTTAGTAGCACCAGTACCAGCTTGAGAAACGAAGCTCAGTCAGAGATTATTGTTTCGCATGGTAGTGTTGCGAGAGCAGTATCTTGTATCTTAAGATATACGATACATTACTGAATGTATCGGAAATACAGATACAGATACTCGTATTGCGAGACGTATCGCGATACAGATACAAGATACCCGAAGAGTATCTAAGATAGTATCTAAGATACATGTATCTTCGATACTGCCCAGCCCTGCCTAGAACTAATCGGATAAAGCATATAAGCGACATTGTAGAAGTGCAACACTTCTAAAATGACATTTTGCGTCACCTACATACTCGGCCTAATTGCGCAAAGGTATGGTGTCCGTTGTCACATATTGCTGTACGTGACGGTTACAAGCAACTCAATCTAACGCAAACGTATTGGTTACTCGGCAGTGCGCTCCCATGAGTACACCGCCGAGCACGATGTACTCGCGCAATGTTAAGATGTACTCGCACGAGCACACCTGTATTACCTGTCCGGCTGCTTACCGCGTTTCAAGAATTTATCCGCCGCAGTTCCCATTAGACAAATTTAAGAAAAGGGGGGCCCCTATAACATAGCTTTCGAGGTACCTATGGGCTTACGCAACCCTGCATGGCGACGTGCGTATTTGCGTACAAAGCACGACATCACCGCAATAATAATAATAATAATTATAAATTCCGAAGCAATCTGTGAGCGATAACACTTGTCGTATTTCATCGAGGGTGCATATCACGCATGGCAAGGCCATGAAGCTGGCAGGATTGAGCCACAATTTGAACAAACATAAAGGATCCTCAGTATCGGCAAATTGCAGCTGTCTACGCTTCGAAAGTAGCAAGATGCTAAAACGGAGCTCACCTGCTGTCAACACTTCTTCCGTTTGGTAAACCTTCTCGTTTCTTTGAAATAATCCCAACAAGTCTGCAGGTGGACCTCGGTGCGTAAATCTAACGGCAAAATTGCTAACACGTACCGGCCGAAGCAAACACTTACGTACGGAAAGGAGAAAGCCTTACCCATTTATTCGAATAAAACTGATTTAGAACACATTGAGAAGGAGGTAATATTCACAACACAGGCCCACAAATCGTTCACGAGCATTCACTTCGGTTCGCACAGACTGCCCATTTCTCTAACGCCGACGGAACGGCCACAACACGGCAACAAAACACACCGCCCGGGGACATTACTGGAATTCAGTCTTGAGGTATCCCCCCTTCCCTTGAAGACGCCAGCCGAATGGAGGGAAACTGCCGCGACCCCCGGGCTTAAAGGTGGACTCCGGTGCATTTTCGACCATACCGAGATAACGCCGTTTTCAAATAGTATTAACAGTCCTGCAACAGCTAGGGCGGTTCATTTTGCCGAGTCACTCGTCAATTATTTTAAATAAGCAATGAAAAACGAGTCAAAACCGAAACCGAAACGGGGAGCTGCTCCGTGCTCCATGCTGGGTACGCGATGACGTCATGGCGTCACCAAATCCGCTACACGCCACCACGGCGTAAACGTAAACATTGCTCACGTGCCTCTTTCGCGGGAAAAGCACACTACCGATGTCTTCCGACGTGGAAACAAGCTGTGCCAGCTCGTCTGAACTGACCAGCGAGGAGTCCAGCGATGAGGAGTGCAGCTACATGAGCGCGGAAGCGTCGCCTCGAAGAAAAATGCCCCCCACCTCCCCGAAGGGGAATCGTGAGGAAATGCGAATGCATTTCGCGCGCGCTTCACTCCATTTATATATGGTGGTTGTGGTTGGAAGAAGGAAAAGGCGCCTAATTTCTGCAGCCAGGTCGGGAGCACGGCGAAGCGCCGTTTTTTTTCCTTTTTTGTGTTTTGTTATTTTTTTTATTTTTTTTATTAATTTTTTTTTCATATATAGCTCCGCCGAGCTCCCGCGATGCGAGCGCCCTCACGCGTCAGAGCGCGCTCCTCCTCTCCACTCACTCTCCGCTACTCCGCCCGCACCACCTGCTGCGGCTGCTAGGGGCGAGGATAAGCGCGCGCGCCCGCAGCTGTTGCTATGGGAGAGGGAGTGAGAGCGGAGAGATAACACCTGCCGGCGCGCGGACACCTCCTCAACCTATCCTCCTCCCCGCGGACAACGCCGGACAACGCCAACGCTGGATGCCTGACATAGCCCGACTAAGAAATGCATTCGCATTTAAAAGCGCGCGCCGCGAGCAAGCGTCCGTCTGGGGGGACGAGAAAGAAGTACGCCGATACGTCACGTACACAGGGTGGCCCGCATTTGAAGGTATGATTCCGGAATCGGTTACCAATTTTAAAACTCGTTTTCCGAAAAACTAAATTACTTACGGCTGTATAATTTGGCACATATCATCAGGGCACCGAAGAGAACTTATGTTTAAAGTTTTATTTAAATCGGTGAGTATCGAAAAATCGCCGGAGTTCCCCTTTAACCCGGGAACTGCACACAACGACTTTCACTCAGATCTCACTCACAAATGCAAATGTACTACCGCACAACCACGTGCATTGAACGTACACAAATGCAAAGACGTGAAAATGAGCGAACGTGTTATTGTGACGGGTAGTGTTTAGCCGAAAAGAAATTTAAGTCAAGAAAAGCCACTAGCGCGCATACTTCCTGTCTAGTGGTACTTGTTTTTTGGGAGTCTAAATGCACAGTTGCTCTAACCTTTTGTTGTAGGAATGAGTTATACGCGCATGAATGGATAATTAAAGCATAAAAACAAGCATACCTTCGCTCCCATGACAGTCACTCATACTATGTTTATACGCATGAGGGCGTCTTTCGTTAGGTGCCCTTAAAACGTCCTCAAGTGGATTTTTGAAAGGTGCCTTTTGTTTCACTGTACCTGAAGTTCTCCTCATGAAAGGCCGCTTTTACGCGCAAGGAAATGGTCGTTTGAGAATACAGGCGCGAGCTTCCCGGATAGCACTAGCAGCCCCGACTGACGACTGCGAAATATAAGCAAACAGTTCCAAACAAAACGACAATTTCGCTTAACGCGTTCACATTAATTGCGCTGTTATTTTTAGTATTTCAATATTAGGATTTCCGACGGCTCTAACGTCATCAGAAAACCCAGAATTATGTAAAGGTAATTATGTAGAGGGGCGCGTCGCGCACGTCGTGCGACGGATGCGCGCCAGCATTGGTGAAACGGAGAGAGCGCCTAAGGCGCAATGCAATACGTCAGGCATATGATATTTACCCATGATTTACTGCGGACAGACTTTTACTAAGTTGTTGCACGTTGCACGAACGGTGCGATTTTATGAATTACGAAGCGGCAGAAACATACATGTATATTATATACATAGCGCATTTGCTCTGCGTAAGACGTGACACCGAGATAAAAAGGTTTTCGTGTCATTTGAACTACGTATACAACGCGCGAAAAAGCAATCACGGTTATTTAGATTTTGTATCGCGCATCCGCGTGATGGGGATGCTATGTCAACGCCTAACGATAGAGCAAAACGCGCCTAGTTGTACCAAGCGAGAAGTAATAAACCACATGGTTCACAGCAGACTCGCTTTTGTATTAAAAGATACAGTTTAGGCTGAATAGAAACATTCATTAACCTGCGGATGCAAGAACGCGAAAAACGTTCGTGAATGCATGATGTGCATTATCATATTAAGGGTCACAGGCAAACCTCACCTGAACAACTTGACAAACAATTCCGCCGCATTTGTATCACTTGCAGTAAAATTCAATGACAGATAGATGAGAGAAATATATAAGACAGTGCATTTGCTTATCGCAGCGTTAGCACGCGTGTTTGAGCTATTTCTAACAACGTACACGGCATTTTTCAGTTGATAAGTCGATACCGAAACTGAAACTCAGGTGGTGGTGGCGCCCCGATCGCCCTGTCACTGTTTTTTTTTTTTTTTCTTTCCTCAGACATGGCGGCCTCCTGCGGTTCATGTGTACTTCGTGGTGTCGAGTTTGTTCGTGCGGGTGATTGTTACTGCGTTGCATCGCGTTGTGTGTTGTGTGTGGCGGTTACTGACGTAAGCGCAAGTTCTTCACTGAGTATTATCCGCGGTACCCCGCAAATAGTCGTCATATGCTGGCCCTGCGACTCTGACATGTGCGACTCCATTGTTCAGTGCCATCGACGGGCTTAGTGTTTCTGGTGTTTCCCCTTCAAATGTTACCGCACATCAGTGAGTAGCAGCGCCGCAATCCTTTTTCGATGACGGGCTCTGTGACCCTGGAAAATGCCTTGACGCTCGGGCACTTCGGGAGCGATACCGGGGAACTGCCGGACGCGGGTAGCTTGGCCATTCCTTGCTCGGCGCATCGCTTGAACACCGGCGGTGAGCCTGCAGCGAACGCCGCTAGCGTGCTTTTTTGCAAGAGGTAAGTGATTTTGATCGTTGCGCCTCGTAAGTTGAGTTGTTTTTATTGCAGTATGCGTTATCGCCTAAGTAAATCGTTTAACGTGTTGGTACTGCATGCTGTTGTAGTTGTGTGGATTGTGCTCGCGCGCGACGTTTGTCAAGAGCGTAAGGCAAGGTTCTGTTTGGTGTCGCATAAGTCGGTCGCCAGACTTGGGGGTTACGGCCGCCCCAGCTAGACCGGCACTCCACGGACGCTGGCAAAATACTGAGAACCGCGAAGCGGCACGTCGTGGGTTACGTGGGCTCCAGTGACACCGGCACACCACGGACGCTAGCAAAACAGATTATAAAGCTGGAACGGGAAAGCTGGAACTGCACGGACTAATACCGCCAAGTCTGGCAACCGACTTATGCGACACCAAACAGAACCCTGCCGAGCGTCATCGGTAAATTTTTAAAGTTATCGCTTGCGCGCAGGCACTTCTCTACGCTAAAATTAGCTGAAAGGAGGCAACATTTTTGTCAGGCACACCATTGTCATGCGTTTTATGTTTACACTTCTCAAGTCCTCCGCGGTAGTCTAGCGGGTACGGTGCTTGCCTGCTGACCCGAAGGTCGCGGGTTCAATCCCGGCCGCGGCGGTCGCATTTCGATGAAGGCGAAATGGTAGAGGCCCGTGTACTGTGCGATTTCAGTGCACGTTAAAGAACGCCAGATGGCCAACATTTCCGAAGTCCTCCAGGACGGCGTCCCACATAATCATATCGTGGTTTTGGGATCTTAAACCCAAACAGTTATTATTATATCTACACTTCTCAACTTCCCTGGAGTAACGCAGTGAAACCGAAGGCTCAACATTCATTTATTTTGCACGAGCTCTTAAAGAAAAAATAGTATTCGGCCACCGTGTTGTTCTATGAAACTTGAATCGGTACAGTCGGAGAAATAGAGCGATTGAAGGGATATTATTCTTTAAGCGAGCATTTTGTGCGTCATTAAGTAACGTGACCCGCGAAAGTGTTTAGAATAGTACTCTTGGACACTGTTTATCGTCTTTCCAGCTATAGCGAATGTAGTAGGTTTGCTAAAAATGCAATTGCTGCAGCATGAGACTATTTCGTACGGTCGGTCTGACCCATTTTGTATCCTTCATGCATGTTGAACTAACTAGACCAGCCGTACTCTCAGCTGAATTTTCAGTCCGCAGTGGTTATGGTGCACCGCTGCTCACCTAAAGGTTGCGGGTTCGATCTCGGCTGCGGCGGTCACATTTCGATAGAGGCGAAATGCCTGAGGCCCGTGTTCTCTGCATTGTCAGTGCGAAAAACACCAGGCGGTCGAAATTTCTGGAGCCCACCGCCTCGGCGTCTCTCATAATCATAGCATGGTCTCAAGATGTGAAACCCTAGATATTATTATCAGCTGAATTTTCAATTTTTTTTTGGCACTGTACGTACGTTCAGGCATTGAAGTTACGTGCGACATCGGTATTGAAAAAATCGTGAACACAGGGTGTTTCTGGCACCCCGTGTTCACGAATTTTTTCATCTCTTCAAGCTTCCAGCTTACCCTCAAACTCTGCCTTTTTTGGATTGGTATTACTTGTTTCCTAACTTCCGCAGCTGAATAGAGCGTAGTAAGTTCACATCACTGTGTTTGCACGCTAGTCATTTATGCAAAACCATTTGTAGGTTATTCGTGCTCTACAGGTGGTGCGAAAGGTGGGCTGCGGTTTTCCATGACTGGCGAGTATCATAAAGCAGCATTATTGTCGTGCCCACTAACTAGAACTCGGGCTGCATTAGGGAACCATAAATTTTAGTTTTCATGTGGATAAAGTATGCTATAAATATGGTTGCACATTATGTATCTGGCTAAAGGCAGAAATAAGCCACCCTGCATCTAAGGTGGATAATATGGCACTTCCATGGCTTGTTTGGTTCAACGTGCAGCTTGACACAGACAAGGCATGGAGTGTCATCGAATTCTCCTTTGCTCATCTGTGCTGCGCGGCACGTTCAACCGAAAATGTTAATGTACCAACTCGCCCAACTTGCCGTGTAAATCCACTGACATGGCACAGTGCAACACCGGCATGCTGAGCTTGTTGGATGTAAACAGACACGTAGACCACAGAAACTGTGCAAAAACTCAGCAATTTTCATCAATGTACATGCTGTGAATATTCAATCAATAGAATCCATGTGAAAGTGTATTGAGCAATAATCTCATGAACCATGAGGCTTCAGAAATTACAGATAACATTTATTAACATTTTCTTAGTTGGTAATTGTCGAAGGCACGCTATTGCATGCGGCTAATGGGAATGTTTTGTGTTATTAGTGAAATAATTTAATCTTCCTGCTGTTATTTTCTAACATATAAGTTAATCAGTGCATAATGTGTTAGCGCCTTGGTTAAGCAAGTTCAAAATATACCTGTATTTCTCTGAGCCATTTAATATTGCCACGCGCGTTCCTTATTTTCGCGTTTGCTGTATTCGGTTTCCGCCCACAAAGACTGTCAGTAACGCTCGGCGCAAACCACGCCTTAGCATTCGAGAAGCTTCGCGATTATTGTAGATCGTTTTGTTAAGATTGCGCGCAAGACGCGACCACTCGAGATTATTCGAGAGCTTGCGCGATGACCAGTGATAAGGCTAGAATGTTCGACGCGTGATGCATAAAAGCCGGCGCTCCAACGATGTTCAGTTCATCGACGGCCGACGCTACGTTCGCCGCTATCAGTGACAGTGCTTATTGCTGTATTCTGACTTTCCGTTTACCGGCCACAAGTTCGGCCTAATAAAGAGTTTCTTCTTTGAAACGCCGACTGTTGCCTTCGTCGACGTCACGACCACGTGACATCTGGTGGAGGTGCTGCTTCGTCCATGCTCCGGACGCCCCCCGCGAGGCGCTGACCCAAGCCCAAGCCGCGAAGAAGACGAGGTAAAGGATAACCCTGTCCGTCCCACCAACCGCAGGCAGCAGGGACTACAGCCAGAGCACGGGCTCCTGCCGGAAAATACCAGGACAACCAAGACAATGACCTCGACCTCAGGCACGATGACAACACCTGCGCAGCCTACACCCTTCCTGCTTCAGCAGCCCAGGGAGCCGCCGAAAATCCGGGGGTCATCGTGCGAGGACCCGGAAAGCTGGCTCGAAGAATATGACCGGGTTGCCGTCTTCAACCATTGGAGCAATGAAGACAAGCTGAGGCACGCGTACTTCGCCTTAGAAGACGCCGCTAGAACGTGGTTCGAGAACCAAGAGTCGACCCTAACATCATGGGACGTTTTTCGAACCAAGTTCCTGGCTATCTTCGCTAGCGTCGTCCGCAAAGAGAGAGCCGAAACTCTGCTTGAAACCCGCGTCCAGCTCCCCAACGAAAGCGTCATGCTCTTCACGGAAGAAATGACCAGACTCTTCCGCCACGCCGACCCCGAAATGTCTGAAGACAAGAAAGTTCGGCTGCTCATGCGAGGAGTTAAACAGGAGCTTTTTGCGGGACTGATGCGGAACCCTCCGAACAGTGTTCGCGAATTTGTCTCGGAAGCGATGACAATCGAGAAGACCCTGGTTATGCGCAACCGGCAGTACAATCGCCGTTCGACGCCACAGTTCACCGATATCCAAGGGCTCTGCTCCGCAGACCTGCGCGAAACGATCAGAGCGATCGTGCAGGAAGAGCTGCGAAAATTCTTGCCTCCATCGCAGCTTCAAGTGGATTCCATTGCTGACGTCGTGCGCCATGAGATCCACCAATCCCTGGGCGTCCCTCACCAAGCAGAGCCGTAGCCACAGGCTATGAGCTACGCTGCTGCTGTCCGCCGTCCCGCTACCCCTTCCTGCCCTCGTCAAGACACCTCGCCGCCGCAGTACCGCCGCCAGGCACCGCCCCCACCACCACCAGCGCCATAACGCCCACCTGCCAGCCAGCGCTACCCTCCGAGGAAGACCGACGTTTGGCGCGCCCCCTGACCACCGCCCGCTATGCTACCACTGCGGTGAAGCCGGGCACATGTACCGCCGCTGCCAGTACCGCGAGATGGGACTGCGTGGTTTCGCCGTGAACGCGCCGCGTCCGCAGCCCGGCGAACGACCTCGTGACATCGCCGACTACCTCACAGGAGCGCAGTGGACACCCCGACGACCTTCCCGTTCGCCGTCGCCAGGCCGCTACACCTCACCTCATCGCAGGCAGTACACCAGTCCGGCTCGGGGCCGATCTCCGAGCCCTTACCCGGAAAACTAAGGGCAGCAACCGATGGAGGTGCGGTTGCTGTACGTCGAACTACCAAAGATCCTCCGCCGCCGCCGACGACGACGACGCGACGAAACCTGCTGAACACGACGCGAAGCAGACAGAGCCCTGCCGACGAAACCTCGCGGACCGAGCTAGACCTGACGACGCAACATCATGGAAGCAGCGCAACAAATCGACGCAGCCGTGATCCGACGCCGCGAGCTAACCGCAACGCAAGGCGACGGACTAGCGACCTCGACGTTCTCATCGACGGTCACAACGTCACCGCTCTCGTCGACACTGGGGCCGACTATTCCGTCGTCAGTGGGCCATTCGCCACCAAGCTGAAGAAAGTAAAGACCGCTTGGAGTGGACCCGAAATCCGGACAGCTGGAGGCCACCTGATAACGGCGATTGGAGTCTGCACGGCGAGAGTCACCATCAATAACCGGACTTATCCTGCGAGCTTTGTAATCCTACAAAACTGCTCCAGGGATGTGATACTTGGAATGGACTTCCTAAGTGACCACGGCGCCGTCATCGACCTGAGGTCTGAGTCGATAACACTGACTTCAGAAAAAGCGTTGCCGCCCCACACGTCGCCGGATAATCATGCCTTGAATGTAATAGAAGAGCAAGTCACCGTTCCGCCTCTTTCCAGCGTCGTCATTTCCGTCGGCACCGAAATACCCGCTAACCTTGAAGGCGTCGTCGAGGGCGATCAGCACCTGCTTGTGAACCGTCAAATTTGCGTCGCAAGAGGCATCGCCAAATTGCGTGATGGCAAAGCAAAGGTACTGCTCACAAACTTCAGCCACGAATATAGGCACCTTAACATTGGTATGACGGTCGCCTACATCGAGAAATTCGTAGACACCAGCAATGCTTTCGCCCTCTCCGATGCTACCGAACCTGCTTCGACGAATCAAGGTCCCGGAATAGATGTCGACGTCAACCCGAGGCTCCCGAAGCACAAGCAAGACCAGCTCAAAAGTCTGCTCCTGCAATTTAAGGACTGCTTCTCGTCGTCGTCAAGAATTCGACAGACCCCAGTCGCGAAACATCGTATCATAACAGAAGAAAGTGCCCGACCAATACGTCAGAGCCCGTATCAAGTTTCTACGCGAGAACGAGAAGCCGTAAAGAAACAAGTAGACGAAATGCTTCGCGACGACATCATCCAGCCGTCCAAGAGTCCCTGGGCGTCTCCCGTGGTATTGGTGAAGAAGAAGGACGGAACTCTACGTTTCTGCGTCGACTATCGTCGCCTAAACAAGATCACGAAAAAGGACGTGTATCCCCTCCCACGTATAGACGACGCCTTGGATCGACTCCACACCGCGAAGTACTTTTCCTCGATGGACCTGAAGACAGGCTACTGGCAGATAGAAGTCGACGAGAGAGACCGAGAAAAGACGGCCTTTATAACACCAGACGGCCTGTTCGAGTTCAAGGTCATGCCGTTCGGTCTTTGCTCGGCCCCCGCGACCTTCCAACGCGTTATGGATACTGTACTGGCCGGCTTGAAGTGGCAGACTTGCCTTGTGTACTTGGACGACGTCGTTGTGTTTTCCGCAAACTTCGACGAACACCTCCGGCGACTTGAAGCTGTACTTCAAGCAATCAAGACCTCCGGACTCACACTCAAGCCAGAAAAGTGCCGCTTTGCGTACGAAGAACTTTTCTTCTTGGGCCACGTGATAAGTAAGTCCGGAGTACGCCCTGATCCGCAGAAGACAACCGCCATCGCTACATTCCCGCCACCCGCCGACAAGAAGGCCGTGCGTCGATTTCTTGGGCTGTGCGCCTATTACCGGCGATTTGTCAAAAACTTCGCCCGCATGCCGAGCCACTCACTAACCTCACCAGGGCCGACGTCGAGTTTAAGTGGGAAACGCCGCAGGAGGAAGCATTTCAAGACCTAAAACGACGCCTGCAAACGCCTCCGTTACTTGCGCATTTCGACGACCACGCCGAAACAGAAGTGCACACCGACGCAAGCAGCGTGGGACTCGGCGCCGTCCCTGTGCAGAGGACGGAGGGACTGGAAAGGGTTATCAGTTATGCTAGCCGGTCGCTATCCAAGGCAGAGGCCAACTACTCCACAACAGAAAAGGAGTGCCTTGCCATCATCTGGGCTACATCAAAGTTTCGCCCCTACCTTTACGGCAGGCCCTTCAAAGTTGTGAGCGACCACCACGCCTTGTGTTGGCTAGCTAACTTGAAAGACCCTTCGGGTCGCCTTGCACGGTGGAGCCTGAGACTTCAAGAATTCGACATTACCGTCGTTTACAAGTCCGGGAGAAAACACTCCGACGCCGACTGCCTATCTCGTGCCCCCGTCGACCCACCGCCGCAGGACGACCTGGATGATGACTGCTTCCTGGGAACCATAAGTGCCGACGACTTCGCCGAGCGACAGCGAGCGGACCCAGAACTAAGGGGCCTTATGGAGTACCTCGAGGGCAAGAGCACTACTGTTCCGAAGGTATTCAAGAGAGGACTGGCGTCGTCCTTCCTGCGAAATGGAGTTCTCCTAAAGAAGAACTTTTCGCCCATTCGAGCCGAACACCTCCTCGTGATTCCTTCAGCATTGAGGCCAGAAGTCCTCCTGGCCCTACACGACGACCCGACGGCTGGACACCTCGGTGTTTCCCGCACGCTCGCAAGGATACAAGAGAAGTACTACTGGCCACGCCTTGCCGCCGACGTCGCTCGTTACGTCAGGACATGTCGAGACTGTCAGCGACGCAAGACACCGCCGACAAGACCAGCAGGCTTCCTTCAGCCGATCGAACCACCTCACCGCCCGTTCCAGCAAATCGGTATGGACCTACTGGGGCCGTTTCCTACGTCGACTTGCGGGAACAAATGGATCGTCGTAGCTACGGACTACCTCACCCGCTACGCCGAAACAAGGGCCCTACCTAGAGGCAGTGCAGCCGAGGTAGCGAAATTCTTCGTTGAAGACATTGTCCTGCGTCATGGCGCCCCAGAGGTCCTCATCACCGACAGAGGTACGGCCTTTACTGCAGAGCTAACTCAGGCCATTTTGAGATACAGCCAAACAAGCCACCGCCGCACCACCCCCTATCACCCACAGACCAACGGCCTCACCGAGCGTCTAAACAAGACCATCGCCGACATGCTGGCCATGTACGTCGACGTCGAGCACAAGACATGGGATGCCATCCTTCCGTTCGTGACCTTCGCATACAACACGACAGTGCAAGAAACGACGCAGCTGTCGCCGTACAAGTTGGTCTACGGACGGAACCCATCAACGACGCTTGACGCCATGTTACCAAACGTCACTGACGAGGAAAACATGACGTCACCGCCTACCTACAGCGCGCCGAAGAAGCCCGACAACTCGCCCGCCTACGTATCGAGAATCAGCAGGCGACCGACAGCCGCCGCTACAACCTTCGGCGACGCTTCGTGGAATACCAGCCCGGCGACCGCGTTTGGGTGTGGACGCCGATACGCCGACGTGGACTTTGTGAAAAACTTCTTCGGCGATACTTCGGGCCATACAAAGTGCTTCGACGTCTAGGCGCTCTGGACTACGAGGTTGTCCCGGACGGCATTACGAACTCTCAGCGACGCCGTGCGCGACCTGAAGTCGTCCATGTCGTACGCCTCAAGCCGTACTACGCGCGTTAGTGAACCTGAGGACTGCACCTATTGCTTTATTATTGTGCTTTCTTGCTTTATGGTTGTTGTTTATTGTTGCATGCATTTTTTCCCCCGTGTTCCGTTTTAAGCATCGGGACGATGCTTTTTCAGAGGGGGGCATTGCCACGCGCGTTCCTTATTTTCGCGTTTGCTGTATTCGGTTTCCGCCCACAAAGACTGTCAGTAACGCTCGGCGCAGACCACGCCTTAGCATTCGAGAAGCTTCGCGATTATTGTAGATCGTTTTGTTAAGATTGCGCGCAAGACGCGACCACTCGAGATTATTCCAGAGCTTGTGCGATGACCAGTGATAAGGCTAGAATGTTCGACGCGTGATGCATAAAAGCCGGCGCGCTCCAACGATGTTCAGTTCATCGACGGCCGACGCTACGTTCGCCGCTATCAGTGACAGTGCTTATTGCTGTATTCTGACTTTCCGTTTACCGGCCACAAGTTCGGCCTAATAAAGAGTTTCTTCTTTGAAACGCCGACTGTTGCCTTCGTCGACGTCACGACCACGTGACAATATTCCATGTAAGGTCCGTGTGAGACGACGCCTGCTTGGCCTAAGCTTTAAGTTGACTGGAAACAGCCTTATTACACAACTTTCTCTCAAAGCCTGTCCTACCAGACTTTATTGCCAACAAACCAGATCGAATATTTGGCAGTACTTTAACAAAGAAATTGTTGCAGCCTGCTCCTGTCCTGGTGAAGCTGGTGATGACCGCATGCAGCCAGTGCTGATCTGAACCCTGAGTAATGACGAAATGCAGGTAGGCCAAGGCTCTGTCGTAAACAATTTTGAAATTATTGCCACAGAGTAAGCTTTTGCAATTTACGTGTGCCTGCTCACATGTGGCGAGGTTCAGTAAGTTTCATCTGCTACACATGAGCAAAGGAACATATAGGAGTGCTGATGTAGTGTAGGAATCTCCTTGAGTGCATAGAACATATGTTCCACACGTCAGCATCTGATTTCTAATGCATTAAATTCTAAAGCTAGTAAAGTGCGTCATTTGTTATCCAAGTTAAGCTTAATCTATAAAAGCAACCTATCTCAGGCACCAGAACTTATCAAGCCTAGAAACCAGTTACAGTGCTGGGTTGTTCATATATCCATGTGTAACAGGCATTATTCCAGTTTTCTTGTGCATGTTTAGTAATGGCACTGCGCACAATCCCTGCATTGATTCAGGGAAATAGGCCCCGGTGCAGCAGATTTGTGTGTTATTGCTACAGGGTCGTAGTGAAGGTAGCACAGAATGACAGACACATACACACCTTGCAGGGGCATAGCCAGAATTTTTTTTTAGTGGTTGTGAGCCAGCCTTACTTTACATATGTTTGTGTTTGTGCATGCATTTGTATGTGTGTGTGTTTATATACACATACAGCGCTTCAAAATTTTGAGGGCATTCGAAATCCCCCCTTCCAGCTATGCCAATTACACCATGGCTTGTGATGTTTTGTGCAATATTGCATTCTTTTATGCTGTTCTCATTTCAACATGTGAAGCTTCCCTGCAGCACTTTTTTAAGCGGTCCTATGTATTAAAAGTAAGGTGGTGCTCTCACGGTGCTCTCTTTTTTTTTTTTTAGAATGCTGCAGCACTTTCAGGCAGTACAAGAAGCACAATTATACATTCTATCGACCCTTGTAGCATTTTCTTTCTCATTGAGAACCACACGGGCTTACAGTCACTCCTTGCTTTTGTTGTTGCTTTGATTGAACGTTACATATGGCTGTGAACATTCTGTCCTATAGTTGTATTACTCATAGTACTTCGGTGACACCTCATGCCTGCGCAGAGATACATGTGGCATAAATTATTTTGTTGTATGCACACACAGAAGTAATGCTTCATAAGGCAAACAGTGCTTGTTCATCTTTTGTGCATACATCTGCAGAGCCATATGATTTCTGTCACGAGGGCCAAGTAGAACACAAAACAAATACATTCCTCCTATTGCTGTCTGCCTGGTACCAATCTGTGGCGCCATGGTGAATCTATACCATAGTATGAACTTCTCTAGTGCAGAAATATGAATTTTCTAGTTGCAAACGCGACTATGGCATGTTAGGAACTAAAGCTGGAAGCAGATGCCGTGTTTTCCGCGGGCGAAGAAACTTCACATACTACGAACGCCGGCGTTGCCGCCGACCACGTTGGTTGCCATAGCAACGGCACATAAAACATTTCTCTCTCTTGAAGTTGCATCGACCCGCCGATAGATATCCGGTGCCATCGCCGGACCAACGGACGTGCGCCGTTGTTACTTTATCTGGTCGAACGCGCCTTGCAAGCGAACCGCGAAGTTGTGCGCAAAGCCTAACCGCACCGTGAAAAAAAAAAAAAGAGGGGGGAGGGGGTAGCGGTTCCAAAATTCCTTGACCTTGTTCTATCCCGTGCAGAATGCTGTTTAAGCTACCATCGCCGCAGTACACCGGTGTGCTACGGATAAGCGAATTAAGATTTAAAAGGGGCTGTTAGCACTAGTCACGGGACACAGCGCATTTTGTTCCTCAGTTACTAATCCATGTATACACCGCATAATTGTGAGTATTATATAGTGTGATTGCTGACGGGAAAAAAAACCAGTGGCAATCATTCGGAGCAGTGTATGACATTTCTGCATACTTAAAGAAACACTAAAGGGCAAAACGATTTTTCGCGTATTAAGTACAATTTCACAATTCCAAAAACACCACTCTTACCGCGACACGACGCTTGGTAAGCGAGAAAACACGCGAAAAGAAAATGCGGGTAGAGACGCCACCTTGAGATTCCCGCACCAAACACTGTGACGTCATATATTTTGAAGGCGTCTACTGAGTCCTACGTAGCTTCTAATCGATAAAAATGAGGTGCATTGTCATCTGTGGGTGCCATAGACCTAGCATACGAAGTTTCAGAAAATTTCATCGAGCCAATGTCGCGAAAATACGAAAAATACATTTGGAATTTCTGACGTCACGCGCGCTGATATAGGCGCCAAATTTAAAAATAAAACTTGAACCTTGATTTTCTCCGCTAATAATGAACTTATGATAGTGAAACATATGGCATTAGAGTTCTCAGAGTGCAGTTTGTCAATCTAAACCACTTCATTGTTTTGCTTTAGTGTCCCTTTAAGAATCAAGAAACAAAACCGTAGGGCAGTTTTTTTTTTTTTGCCCCCATCCCCACTTGTTACTGCTTTACGAACCTCCCGAATTTCAATGTCGCCAGCTTGGCAGATCCACATTTGAATTTGCACAGTCTGTCAAAGGATTCTAGAGGTGACCCAAGTGCTAATGTGGACTTCGCCATTATTTGCACAGTGGGGTGGTTCAAAATACTGCTTTTATTGAAATAGCAGCGTCCATGTTCACTGTGCAGGAATTTGGTGACGTTGATTGGTTTGTGCATATTTTTTATTTTATTTTCTAAATGTAAGCCTTCTCTGTTATACTGCTCCAAATTTAAGATTTTGCGCCTGCCCTGTGTGTTCTTTACTGTGTCCTGTTCTCCTCGCGCTACGCTTCGACATGGATCTGTAAAAACTTGCCCAGTACTCTACGTTAAAAAATAAATGTTTTTTTCTCGTAACTTGCTCAAAATTTGGATTTTCGTGCTGAAAAGTAACATTTTGCTGCTCCAAAAATTGCTCCCAATTTTATTTCGGCTGTTGCACCCTTGAATTACATTTGATGCCATCATACCTGCATGTGAGTTAGGCAAGAGTTAGATTGTTTTGTTTTGGTTTTAAAGGACACTAAAATGAAACCTTAGATCAGTCTAGACAAATAAATTATTTTTAAAGCAAAATGGAAAGGCGAGCTAGTTGGTGGTGATTCATACTGACGTAAAGGTAGCGCAAAAAAACGGGGACAAGAAAGTGAACAACACAAGCGCTTACTAACAACTGAAAGCTTTATTGCTTGAACAGAAAATATACCTCACCTAGGCGCGCGACCACTTTCCGCGCATGCGCATCGTGGACAAGTCAAAAGCAAAACCAGCAGAAAAATACATCTCCGACCCCCCCCAATCAGGCTCCAATCTTTCAATATGAAAGAATGGCTGTTACGCCATACGTACACGCACTCTCACATCGGCTTAAGAAGACAGCCGAGCGGTTTGGGCTGAGGGTGGTTTTTTCTGCTAGTAACAAGCTAGTTAGACTATGTTCAATGGTCGGCAACAGGCTTGATAACGTCGGAACACGCGGTTGCTCCATTAACCATAAGGTAAGGTTCGTGTCGTGCAGGGCCAACGTCGTCTATTGCATCCCTCTGTCGTGTGGTCGTGTCTACGTCGGCCAGACAGGCCGTTGTTTGAACATACGTCTAAGAGAGCATCAGTCTTCCTTGCGGGGAGACCCCTTACACACCTGGCTATGCACTGCGCTGAGTGCCGGTGCGAAGCGCAATTCCCCGCGACGGAGATCTTGTTTAAACACCACGATCGCACGACACGAGAACTTGCTGAGGCTTTTCATATTAACACGAGGGCATCTATGTGCGTTAGTCATCCTTCTTTGGCCATCTCGGAGAAGGAAGTGATGCTGCTAAAGGAAAGGGGGTAGCCTGATTGGGGGGGGGGGGTCGGAGATGTATTTTTCTGCTGGTTTTGCTTTTGACTTGTCCACGATGCGCATGCGCGGAAAGTGGTCGCGCGCCTAGGTTAGGTATATTTTCTGTTCAAGCAATAAAGCTTTCAGTTGTTAGTAAGCGCTTGTGTTGTTCACTTTCTTGTCCCCGTTTTTTTGCGCTACCTTTACGTCAGTATGAAATTATTTTTAAATTCTTGAAGAGCTCTAATGTCATTAATTTTGTGTAAACTTCATACGTGCACTAGTGGTAGAGAACATGAAAATATGTCACTTGTTAAGTTTCATGATGATTTTCAGCACATGCGCGTTAGGGTGACATCACAAATATTACGTGTTCTTGCATATATTTGGCACATTTGCTTGCCAAAATTTTCTAAAACCTGCTAAGTTAAGACATTGGCTCTGTAGGAACACAATGTAAACAATATAGACTGGCGGGTGCTGGCAAAATCTGCGCTGTCATGCAGAGCTGGTGTGGGGACTTCTATGAGGTGTGGCCTCGTGTATCTGCTTTTCTTACATTATCTCGCTTACGAATGCCAGGAAGCTGAGCTAGTTGGTAGAGATTCATGACAAAAAAACGGTAGGCATGCAAACACGGCCTCAAAAGAGAAGTCAAGACAACACAAATGCTGACTAACCTTATTCGGCTATTTGTTTAGTAGGCATTTGTGTTGTCCAGACTTCCCTCTTGTGTTCATGTTTGCATGTGTACTGTCTTTCATGAATCGCCTACCACGCATCTTCTCGCATTAAGAGTGGTGTCTTTGGTATTCTGAAGCCTTATTGCACTAACTTACGGAAATAGCTTTATCTCTTTTGGATCCTTTAACCCTTTCCCAAACGAAAACGAGCTGAGCTCATGCTAACAGTTTGTGCTGCTCCTAGCGAAAAAGAGCAGGGCTCATACACGCTGAAAGAAGCGTCTGGGACACCACAATTAAGCTATTCTGATTATGTTTGCTGCGTTATCTTTCGCTTCAACTAATGGTGGCTGCCGGGGCGTGCCAATGAATGCCAATTGGACCTCGCGTCGGACTCTACAGCGCTCGCGCTTTGCTTGCGTAGCGTTGCTGTACTCAGTGTGTCCAATCATGCAAGAAGGGAGACGGCCATGTCGCATTCTATTCTAACCGACCCCATCTCAATGGGTACAGGCGTTCGCCAAACACACTTTGGAATTTTGAAGTGTCCTTCAATTTTTGTGGAAGCCCCGCAAACCTTTGACGTCGACAATACTCTCTTTACTCGTGGAACATCACATGGGGCTCGGAATAGCCATACCAGTGGTGACGTCATAAGGTGCTGCCAACTCAGATGAGCACTCACGCTTACTTTAAAACCAAATTAAAATATCTTAGCTAACGTCTGGTACGAAAAATCGGTCAGAAGTGCCCCGTAATCAGGTCAATCAAACAACGCAAACATCATGTTTCAATTTTGGTGTCAGGGCACCTTTAAGCTTTTGGTTGAAGTGATTGCAACTGGTTTCATTGATGTTATTGCTCCATATTGCAGCAAAATCAGTTTATTTGTTTTTGTTTCATTCTGTTGTAGCATGCCTGGAAAAGTACTTCAAGGCACACCCCAGCCCGGCTGCGCCACCTCAAGGAAACTGCCTTGCTGCCGTCTGCAAGCTCCTAAGAAGTTACTTTATGAAGCTAGCCCGCAGGGCATATGTGTTAGGCATCACAGCACGGATAACAAATAAACACAAGTCTTTCGTGCAGCATACATTCATTGATTCCGTGCTGCATCAACATATGTGGCTGCAGCCTTGGCCACGTGAAGACACAGACAAGCTTGTTAAGATCAATGGTAGAAGGTAGTCTATAATCATGCTGCGAAGTGCAATGTCTATTTTTTCAATTAATTCAGAGTTCGGCCTTGATTCGGGCGTCCAACACCAATCATCTACCCGTCTGCCCGTCCCTCAGCGTACACCCACCGTCCACCCATCATCTGTCCATTACTCCCACCATTTGTCCAACGTCCACCATCCACCCGTCATCTGTCCATTACTACCACCATCCACCATTCGTCCACCATCCACCCATCGTCTGTCCATCACCCACCGTCCGTCCACCACCCACCATCTACCCACCGTCTGTCCACCATTACCCATTACCATAATCCACCAAGATGGTGGGTGGTGGGTGCCATCATGCCCACCATTGGGCAAATTTTCAATAGGGTAGCATACGACAGAGATGCACATTTAACCTCTGAAAAGGACCTACGAACGCATCCCCATTTACACACTACATTGAAATATCCTGCTGGTCTGTGTGGCGGAGTGTTGCGCTAAATAAGTAAATATTTCGCTCTATCCGCACACAAAAGATTTGTGACAAACATCACATGAGATACATTCGAGAAAATGGAAGCCCAGCCCCCCATCAAAGTACCAGTATCAAGACATGCTAACGATAATGAAAACGTAGTAGTAGAGCATCACCAGAAATATCAGGGCAGCGCCTGCAGATTCAGCGCGTATCACAAAATGAAAACCATAGCGGGGGCACATGTCATGAACGAATGCAATGAATGGTCCAGAAGGCAACGATTTTATCTTACAGTCCAAGGTCTGTGGCAATGTTTCGCTACATATCCGTGGTTGACCTTCATTGCCTTTAAGGTTGATATAAGTTACTGTAAATTGCTAGTCCAAACAATAGCAGGAACGAAAAGTGGAAGCTTGCGATGAAAAAAATCCATAAACAGGATTGTGTGATCTAGCCGACGTTTCCACAAGTGGACTTGTCTTCTTCAAGGCTAGACCTGATTTCCTTAGTATATGCTCTGTACCCTTTCCTCCAATCCGAAATGAAAGGGACATAGGGCAACTGTGAATGCGGGGGGTGCGGTAGGGGGGCTGTCGTGACAAATTCTGTCAGTATAAGGGTAGACGTATTCCACGAATAAACAGAAAAAAAAAGACACTTAAGCTTCGCCTTTAAGAGTTGAACGCGAAAGCGATATTCTGTCGCTAGTACGTACTTCAATCACTTAGTGCATGACGAGTGCGGCGAGTTGGGCGGGTTGGTAAAGATGCATAACTACGGACGTTCAGCGCAATAACACGGAGGCACAAGAAAGAGACGCAGACAACACAAGCGCTAACTTCAAACCACGTTTATTTGGGAACACACATGAATATATACTAACTCTAATCGCAGCAAGCTCACGCCTCACTCTCTTGCAAATATAGATCTACAAAAAAAAAACGTGATGTTTTATCAAGAACACGTCTACAGTCATCAACTAAACAGGGAATAAACATGATGAAGAATTTTCGTTCCTTAGCATGCCTTCGTAGTTCCGCACTCGAAAGATTAAGGTTCTTATTTTTTGCGCAGCCGGCATGGTTACGTCATTTCGTGTACTTTCCGTATATCGTCAAGACGGGCGTGCGTGATGTGTTTTAATTTCGTTTGTATGTTTGATTTACTAGAATTTTTTTGTATGTTTTGTCATTGCTGGAAACACGTGCGGGATTCCCTGTTTAGTTGATGATTGTAGGCGTGTTCTTGATAAAACATCCCGTTTTTTGTAGAACTATATTTGTAAGAGAGTAAGGCGTGAGCCTGCTGCGAATAGAGTTAGTATATATTCCTGTGTGTTCCCAAATAAACATGGTTTGAAGTTAGCGCTTGTGTTGTCTGCGTCTCTTTCTTGTGCCTCCGTGTTATTGCGCTGAACATCCGTAGTTATGCACTTAGTGCATACTATGTAAAGGGCAGCATGCTTTAAACCACGAGCATTTATGGGCGCGAAAGGTTTTCGAACTTGCTATGTGCCTACAACGGGGTCTTAGGGAATACGCGCAGCAACGTGTGTGCCTTTTGTAAAGAATGGCTGGCTTTAAACCACGAAGCAAGCTGGGCAGAATACATCTCACGATGTCGTTGTGATATTCACATGTTCTGACACCCGATGGTAATGTACGCTTGTGCCATGCAATATTACTGCGATATTACATGCTGTATTGTGACGCCTGTACACAAAACGCGTGTGTTTGTAAAGCATGAAAGTTATTTTCACTGCATTACAAGCAGTGAAAGTTATTTCACTGCTGGTAAGTTTTCCAAGCAGAGGAAGTTATTTTTGCTACATTTGCAAGCAGACGCGTGGCTTCGTGGTAGAGCACCTGCCTGTCACGCAGACGGCCTGGGTTCGATCCTCACTCGGACCCGGAAATTTTTATTATTTATTTTATTTGCATCTTTCTAGATTTTTCGATCACGGTCAAGATGATGATTTTTCGCTCATAACCAACGACGCCGACACTGACACCGACGCCGACGCCGGAATTTCTGCGAAACGAGCTCTTTAACGTTATCGCGTTAAAACGGGAGGGGGGGGGGGAGTTAGGCGCTTCACCGAATCACGGTTGTCACAGGAAGCACCACTTAAAAATGGTAGATTAGAAATTCCTGGGAGGAGGGCTTATCTTATCGTAGGAGGCCCCATTCGCGTCCCTCACAAAGAGCCACCGAATACCACTGGCAGTGATTGGAATTTCCGATAGAAGGCTTCGTTCAGACATGCGAACGGCCAAAGTGGGCGAAATTCTGTTTCTGCAAGCATAAAGTATGTCTACTCATTAACTATAATGGGGTACCAAAGCAATGAAGGGAAAGACATGCACACAGCGCTACGTTGCTTCTGCATCTGCCACTCTCGCGCTTCCTTCGTACTGTTCTCTCGTTAGAGGCAGTAGCTGAACAATTTAAGACTTACAAAAGCTTCACCAATAACCTCCTTCCAGCAGGGCCACACGACCTGGAACAAAAATAATGATAACAACATATGTGTGCTGTCCTTTTACCAGCCACCAGATATATCAAAATTGGGGGACGCTTAAGCTTCGCCTTTAAGATTTGAACGCGATAGCGATATCCTGTCCCTAGTGCGTACTTCAATCACTTAGTGCATACTATGTAATGGGCAGCATGCTTGAAACCACGAGCAATTGTGCGCGTTAAATGTTTTGGAACTTGCTATGTGCCCACTAAGGAAGAACAAGAAATAAGAACAAGTCGGTAAGGGAATACACGCAGCAACGTGTGTGCCTTTTGTAATGGGTGGCTGGCTTTATACCACGATGTCGTTGTGATATTCACATGTTCTGACGCCCGATGGCAATGTACGCTTGTACCACGCAAAAATTGGGGGACCCTTAATCTTTGCCTTTAAGAGTTGAACGCGATAGCGATATCCTGTCCGGAGTGCAACTTCAACCACTTAGTGCATACTTGCTATGCACCTACTACGTGGTGATAAGGGAATACACGCATAATGTGTGTGCCGTTTGTAATGGGTGGCCGGCTTAACCCTTTCGGCTCTGGTGTCCTATACAAAGAACACGAACAAATATTGCTACAAAATGTGACGTAAATAACTTGGAAATTAATAAAAGTGTCTGAGATATTGTGATAACACCTGCGCAAACATAGGTAGTAGTTTTTTCATCGTCGTCTTTCTCAGAATTCTGCAAATGGAAAGCAAGATGACGGAAGGCGAAAAAAGACGACAATCGCCGGAACCATGTGTTTGATGATATTTCAGTGATTAACTATTGCATCGGTAGTTACCATATTTTTTCCTGGTGTTTCTAACATGTTGACCTGCTTATTTACAAAGTGACTCTTCCCTAACATATATGCGTCGCCCGCAGTAATGGACTATCTTCATGTCCTAAATATAGGACACCAGGGCTCAGTGGTTATCGGAGCCCTATATTCTTACGTGTTGATCCAGAGCCGTAGTGCTTGTGTAAGCTTCCGATTTCTCGTTATTCCACTCGAAAAGCATCCGTGACTTCTTAGCTAATATGTAAGGGGTTTCCAACAGCGAGATTGTACGTAATAGGTCTGAATATGTTTTCGGCACAGCATGAAAGGAACGTTTGGGAGCTAGAAGATGACGACGATGAAGTAAAGTTCTGTCAGGTTGCCCTTGAAGACATGGACAGAAGTTATTTTGACGCAGCAAATCCGGATTCAGCTATTTTTTCGATGTTAAATCTTCAAAAGCGTCCAATAATAAGACAACGACCTTTCAAGTGCAATGAGGAGCTGTACACCATGAATGTAAAAACTTGTTTTTTTACCTTTCAGGCGCTCTAATGAATATATCGTTGCTACATGTGTAGTTGCACAACAATTACACGCGTTAAAAAGGTACAAAATTTGAAGTATTTAAGTTTACCATATTTCACTTTACAACCACTAAGCCCTGGTGTCCTATATATAGGACATGACGCCATTTTTCTTCTATGCTGAGAGCACACTGAAATTGCATTATTTTTGTGCTCTAGAGGTGGTAGTCAAGCCAAATCAACAACAACAAAAATTCTCTATCCGTTAAAAAAAAATTCAGGGCTGAAAGGGTTAAAACAACGCAATCGTTATGACAGTCGCAAATTCTGACGCCCCATGGCAATGTACGCTTGTACCACGCAATATTCCTGGGATATTAAATGTTATATTGCGACGCCTATATAAAGGACGCTTGCGTTTGCCAAGCATGAAAGTTATTTTCACTGCATTTAATAATAATATCTGGGGTTTAACGTCTCAAAACCACGACACGATTATGAGAGACGCCGTAGTGGAGGGCTCCGGATATTTCATGGTCTTTACCGTGCACTGACATGGCACAGTACACGGGCCTCTACCATTTCGCCTCCATCGAAATGCGACCGCCGCGGCCGGGATCGAACCCGCGACCTTCGGGTCAGCAGCCGAGCACCCTAACCGCTATACCACCGCGGCGGACGCACTGCATTTCCAAGCACAGGAAGTTATTTTCACTGTACTTCCAAGCAGAGGCATGGCTGTGTGGTAGAACACCTGCTTGCCACGCAGACGGCCAGGGTTCGATCCTCACTCGGACCCGGAATTTATTATTATTTAATTTATTTGCATCTTCCTCGATTTTTTGGTCACGGACAAGATGATGATTTTTCGCTCACAACCAACGACGCCGATCCCGACACCGATGCCGAAATTTCTGTGAAACGAGCTCTTTAAAGCTATCGCGTTAATACTCTTCTCTCTTCCCGAATGCTGTTTTGTCTGCGTTCGCACACATGCGTGCGCAATGAGAGAAGTGTGGTGGACTTAGGTCGCGCCTTACCGCCAGTAATGGTTAACGATAGGCGATGGGGAGCGGGTCAAAAAGAAAAATGTAAAACAACCCGTTTGAAGCACGAAGGCACTAGGAAATCCGTACGGATTTCGCATGAAGAAAAAAGCTTTCTTTCTAAGAAATTCGTATAGATTTCCTTCTGGATTCGTCCTACAAACTGTTTGTTCTCTATTTCTATTTCTTAACGATTCCGCCACCTTGCGAGATTCCATGGAATCGATGTGAAATTATTAGGGGGGAAGGGGCGAATCATAACTTCTAATGTTTTTCAGTCAGCATGTTCAAAGTGATATACCTCATACCTCAAAGACATTTCGAGGAAGAGTCGCGACTAAGTTATCACTAAGCGCAACTGTGCTCGACAATAGGTTAGAAAGCGCTCCTGTGTAGTTTTTATGTATAGCAGTGAAGTTGCAAAAGACGTATATTTTTAGAACACTGTTTCGCGGGAAATAAGGTGTGTATGAGAATTCTTGTTTGTTGGTTCTAATTTATTCTGTAACATTTTCAATGAGCAGGAAATGCTTTTTGAGCACTCTCAATAGGCAGTTGCTTCAACACTGACAGCACACAGCATCGGCTAACAACTCAACTTGCCAAGATGCTCTCCAAAATTAAGCCCATCAATTTCTCCATGGAAGCCCGTTTTCTCCGTAGGATAATGTAGAAATATATGAGCGCACAAGGTAAAAGGAAGGAAGAGAACTAGACAGGACAGACGCTCAACTTACAACTGCAGTTTATTAGAAATCTTTGCACGAGAACACCGAAACGCGCATGCGCTAAGTGATAAAGAAGTGTGCTTTTTAAGTAGTTAAAGGAGAGGAATTCGCACTTTGGTTTGGTATCGTTTTGTGGGGGGTGATGTCGTTTTTTGGTGATAGTTGGTTGGGCTTGCGCGTTTCGGTGTTCTCGTGCAAAGATTTCTAATAAACTGCAGTTGTAAGTTGAGCGTCTGTCCTGTCTAGTTCTCTTCCTTCCTTTTACCTTGTGCGCTCATATATTTCTACATTATGTTACACCAACTGGCCTAGCATTCCACCATTTTGATTCTCCGTAGGAGCTTCGCAGCAGTTGCGGCGCGTGCTGGTTGCTCCTTAATGTTACTTGAAATACGTGGCGCAAGGTTACTGCTGAGAAGAGACAAGAAGAGACAGAAAGAACGCCAAGTCTCTTCTCAGTAGTAACCTTGCGCCACGTATTTCAAAGAACGATGCACCAACTGGCCCAACATAACGTACTGTTAACCTTAATGTTACGTTCGGTATTGCAAGGAACAAAACTTCAATGATTATAAATACGGTAGTTTAGCAACTTGATTTATCACTATTATTTCCCTTTTCCTCTCCTTTATTGATTCTGCCTTTCTCCTGAGTCTTTAGTTGGAACATCTGCGTACACTTACCGATTGATTTTCTAGGTAAACGAAGTAACAACAGTATGAGTATCGCACGAGGAACATGGATCTGTCTGATTCACTAAACCATAAATCACCGCGTAGCCCCTACACAATTCTCCCCAGAGCGCTCCAGCGTATAGTATGATGCTACAAAAAAAAAAAAAACACACACATTTAACCCCTTAATCCTTACCCCTCTAACGAGCTTTGGGAGATAGCCTTGGTATGGCCGCTACATAAAAAAAAAATCCACGCATATCCATGAAGTGAATGATGATGAGTGGGCGAAGCATGGTGATTTTTCGTAACCGTGAATCTCACGTGACATTTTGCCCACTTGCTCATGGAAATGAGTGACAACGCGTGTGTTCAGTATATACAATGTGTTTTATTGGTCAACTCGCATGTCGTATTGAGTTGTGGATTCCGTTTTCCTTTCATTATCACCGCTTTGTGGTCCGTGAAGTCTAGAGCCAATGGTTCTTCCAGCGGATCTAACCTGAAGTAGGTAAAGACAAGGTCTATGCACGTCCCCTTGGTGGTTGTTGGTTGTTTACAGTCACACGAAATGCAATCACACGACTGCACAAGCCAGTCGTTGTCCGTGATGTCGGGATTGTCGTTTTTGTCGTTTTCTTGCCGCCTCCCGCACTCTCATCTCTGGGTCCGATTGTCGACGTTGTCGTTGAGCAGCCGCATGCCGCGCTTTACGTTCGTTCTGATCCATGGCAGAAAGAGAATCTTCGTCATCTGTGTACATCATCACCAATGTGATTTAGCTCGAGCCGGGCTAGTGTTTTCGCACCTGGCCTATGACCATGCACGCCCCCGCACGCCGACAAGGCTCGGTATTAAGGTGATTCGCCCCTAAATAAAAGATGCTACCTGCTGCGTCGCATCGCCATCAATGGGCGAGCGCGTGACGTCTGAGTTGATAATTGCCGCCGCTATTTTGGGTGAGGACGCCACTGTTCAGGGACACATGGCGGACGCCGGGTCGTGTCAGAGCGTGGTTGCCTAGAAGTTTATGATTGTTCGTTTGCTTTGTCGTGTGTTTTTCCGTGTGATCGTGTGTGCGAGCAGGTTTTCTTCGTGTTTCCTGTGCTTGTCTAGGGTTCCTAGGTGACCGCGTGTGTAGTAGCCAGTCTTTCTTGTGATGCTCTTCCGTGGAACTCTTGTGTGTCGGCAAGCGATTCAAACGTCAGAAAATACGCGACTGCGAATGTCACGGGTTTCCCTGCGGCCTACAGCGCTGAGGTGCGTCGCTGAAGCATGTTCCTCGCCAAGGGATATCGTGACAATGAAGTATGAGTCGAGCCACAGGTCTCTGCCATGTTTGCTGTCGCGTAAACCTCTCTCATCGAAGGTTCTCCGTTTATAAGCAAACCTTTCCTTGTTGTTAATGAAATTCCAGTAAATTTGTTAAGCTACTGGTCGAATAAATTCATGATTTCGTCGCCAGCCCTTGCACTTATAAAGTTTCAACAACTTCAAGTATATCGATATTTTGTGTCTAGTTCATGACTTGAGAAGGTACAGTCCTGGTCAAAAGTTCGCAGGCCCATCTTCCATAGAAATACATGTGATAGTGGCATGCAAACTTTTCACCCCCTGTACGTTCAGTCATTTTTTCAGGTTTTTTCTATTCGGCAGGGGAGGGGGAGGGGGCGAATAGGAAGGGGATTTTCATGCCGAGCGCGGAGGCAAGGGGGATCTGATCGGAGAAACATGCCTATCAGTAACACTTGCAGTAGAGTGGACAGATACAGGCAAAATTAACGCATCTCCACGAAGTGAATCATCACGGCTTTTTAACGCATGAGTCACAATCACTTGCCATTTGCGCAGCCTCGATTATTCGGGTGCGATCATCTCTGTGTTTGTAAAGCGTAACTGTGTCCTCGAAAAGAGGGGTACATTTTTCGTCACAGCTCATAATTCGTCACATGTTCTTTGTGGTTTCGGCAAATATAAACTTTCATTTCTGCTCAATAAACTCAGTTGGGAGTTAGCGCTCGTTCTCGTTTGTCTCTGAGTCTTCGTCTTCAGTTCGCGCTTTAGCACTCCTCAAAATGTACCAACTGGCCCAAGCTGCTATCCTTCTAAGCTAAAAGATGTATTTCGGATGCAACGGCGCCCGGACCCTTCGGGCGCCCTATTCACATACGTGTCTGCATCACATGATGCATTATTTAAATGAGAAACGTAAGTATACCGACGGCAAATCGTAATAATAGGTGTTCTCTTGATTTCAGGTGAATGTTTCATTACTTTGCATGGACATCGTCTTTCCTGCAGTTTTGCATTAGCGGACGCATGGGTTCCCTTGAAGTAAACAAGCATAGCAATAGAATGTTTCAGGCAGAACTTCTCGATATGAGCGCTTTACCTGCTCACGCATAACGCTAGAAATTCACGCGGGCAAGCGCCACGGACTGTGCTAAGGCCCACTCTACATAAGATTTCCACGCCTGAGGCAATCTACTTACGCCTGTGGATTAATCGGTGCTTTCAATGATGACTGCAAAAATCAGTAAATAAAAAAAATTCTGCAGATCCACGAAGGGAATGCTGATGATGGAGCGAAGCTCCATTGACGAAACCATAAACGATATAAAGAATATTTATGAAACCCATCTGTCCATCCGTCCGTGTATCCGTCCGTCCGTCCGTCCATGTACAGGCGGATGCACGGACAGATGCATGGACGGACGGACGGATGCACGCACGGACGGACGCACGCACGGACGGACGGACAGATGCACGGATGGACGGATGGGCGGATGCACAGGCGGACGGACGCGCAGGCGGTCCGACGGACAGATGCACGGACGGTTGGGCGGACGGACGGAATAAACGCATTATTTACGGCCTGATGAGAGTCAGTGTCGTGTGCACAAGCGAAATTGTGGAGGCGCTTCTTCATCACCAGCTGTCCCCGAGCAGTGGTGCCCCCAGCGAAAGTGCGGAGAACTAGGCCCGATACGCAGGTTTCGGCGCCACGCAACAGGCTGCACCTCTTTGTTTTAATATTGTCACGCGCGTTTTGTATTATACTTGTACTGTATTCGGTTTACGCCCACAAAGACTGTGAGCAATGCTCAGCGCAAACCACGCCTCATTTTTCTAGAAGCTTCGCGTTTATTGTAGATCGTTGTGTTAAGATTGCGCGCAAGACGCGAACACGCGAGCTTATTCCGGAGCTTTCGCGACAACCAGCGATAAGACTGGAATATTCGATGACTCGTCGCCCGGCCGCTACATGTCACCGCACCGCCGGCAATACAATGGCCCAAACCGGGGCCGTTCGCCTAGCCCGTATCCGGGAAACTGAAGGCAGCAACCGATGGAGGTGCGGTTCCTGTACGACGAAATGCCAAAGATCCTCCGCGGCCGCCGACGACGAAAACGCGACGAAACCAGGAGAATACGACGCGAAGCAGACGAAGCCCTGCCGACGAAACGTCGCGGGCCGACGAAGACGTGACGACACAACAAGGAAGCAGCGCAACAAATCGACGTAGCCGTGATCCGACGCCGCGACCCAACCGCAACGGACGACGACGAACCAGCGACCTGGACGTAATATTCGACGGTCACAACGTCACCGCTCTCGTCGACACTGGAGCCGACTATTCCGTCGTCAGTGGGCCTTTTGCGACGCAGTTGAAGAAAGTGAAGACTGCTTGGCAAGGCCCTGAAATCCGTACCGCTGGGGGTCATCTAATAACGCCAGCCGGTGTTTGCACAGCAAGAGTCACCATCAATAACCGGACCTATCCAGCCAGCTTTCTAATTCTACAGCACTGCTCCAGGGACGTAATACTTGGGATGGACTTCCTAAGTAAACAGGGCGCCGTCATCGACCTAAGGTCTCAGTCGATAACACTAACCTCAGAAAAAGCGCTGCCTACCCAGACGACGCCAGGGAGCCATGCATTGAACGTGATAGAAGAGCACGTCACCGTTCCGCCTCTCTCCAGCGTCATCATTTCCGTCGGCACCGAAAACCCCGCAGACTTCGAAGGCGTCATCGAGGGTGATCAGCACCTGCTTGTAAACCGTCAGATTTGCGTGGCACGAGGCATCGCCGAGTTGCGTGAAGGGAAAGCAACAGTGATGC
This sequence comes from Rhipicephalus appendiculatus, assembly GCA_030522465.1. Taxonomy (NCBI): domain Eukaryota; kingdom Metazoa; phylum Arthropoda; class Arachnida; order Ixodida; family Ixodidae; genus Rhipicephalus; species Rhipicephalus appendiculatus. The sequence continues at coordinate 4,926 of JALIZH010020747.1, read as the reverse complement.
TGACGAACTTCAGCAACGAATACAAGCACGTGAGCAAAGGCACGACGGTCGCCTACGTCGAAGACATTGTGGAAACCAGCGACGCCCTCGCCCTCGCCGAGTTTACCGAACATGCACCGACGAACCAAGCTCATCAACTTTCGACGTCAATCCGAGCCTTCCGACGCATAAACAAGAACAGCTCAAAACCCTGCTCTTGCAATACAAGGATTGCTTTTCGTCGTCGTCCAGAGTTCGACAGACACCAGTCGCACAACACCGCATCATAACAGAGGAAAGTTCCAGGCCACTACGTCAGAGCCCGTACAGAGTTTCAACGAGGGAACGCGAGGCAATAAGGAAACAAGTCGACGAAATGCTACGCGACGACATCATCCAGCCTTCAAAGAGTCCGTGGGCGTCACCCGTGGTGTTAGTGAAGAAAAAGGACGGAACCCTACGCTTCTGCGTCGATTATCGCCGCCTGAACAAAATAACGAAGAAGGACGTGTACCCTCTCCCACGGATAGACGACACCCTCGATCGGCTCCACAACGCGAGGTACTTTTCGTCGATGGACCTCAAGACCGGCTATTGGCAAATTGAAGTCGACGAGAGAGACCGAGAAAATACCGCGTTTATAACACCAGACGGCCTCTTCGAGTTCAAGGTCATGCCCTTTGGTCTTTGCTCGGCGCCTGCGACTTTCCAACGGGTTATGGACACAGTACTGGCAGGATTGTAGTGGCAGACTTGTCTGGTGTACCTGGACGACGTCATTGTGTTTGCTTCAAACTTCGACGAACACCTCCGGCGACTTGACGCAGTACTTCAAGCAATCAAGACCTCCGGCCTCACCTTGAAGCCTGAAAAGTGCCGCTTCGCATACGAGGAGCTCTTGTTCTTGGGTCACGTGATCAGCAAGTCCGGAGTACGCCCCGATCCTCAAAAGACAGCCGCCATCGCTACATTCCCGCCACCCGCCGACAAGAAGGCCGTCCGTCGATTTCTCGGCCTGTGCGCCTATTACAGGCGGTTCGTCAAAAAATTTTGCCCGCATCGCCGAGCCACTCACTAACCTTACCAGAACCGACGTCGAGTTCAAGTGGGAAACACCGCAAGAGGAAGCATTTCAAGAACTAAAACGACACCTGCAAATGACTCCGTTACTTGCGCATTTCGACGAACACGGCGAAACAGAAGTGCACACCGACGCAAGCAGCGTGGGACTCGGCGCCGTCCTTGTGCAGAAGACGGACGGACTGGAGAGGGTTATCAGTTATGCTAGCCGGTCGCTATCCAAGGCAGAGGCCAACTATTCAACAACAGAAAAACAGTGCCTCGCCATCATCTGGGCTACGTCGAAGTTTCGCCCCTACCTCTACGGCAGGCCCTACAAAGTGGTGAGCGACCACCACGCCTTGTGTTGGCTAGCTAACTTGAAAGACCCTTCGGGTCGTCTCGCAAGATGGAGTCTCAGACTTCAAGAATTCGACGTCACCGTCGTTTACAAGTCCGGACGAAAGCATTCTGACGCCGACTGCTTGTCTCGCGCCCCCGTCGACCCGCCGCCACAGGACGACCTTAATGATGACTGCTTCTTGGGAACCATAAGCGCCGATGACTTCGCTGAACGACAACGAGCTGATCCGGATTCAAGGGCCTTATAGAATACCTCGAGGGCAAGGCCACCATGGCTCCAAAGGTATTCAGACGAGGACTGGAGTCGTTTTTCTTGCGCAACGGCATTCTCCTAAAGAAAAACTTCTCGCCACTTCGGGCCGACTCCCTCCTCGTAGTACCTTCAGCGTTACGTCCCGAAGTTCTGGACGCTCTGCATGACGACCCGACGGCTGGACATCTTGGATTTTCCCGTACGCTCGCGAGGATACAAGAAAAGTACTACTGGCCTCGCCTCACTGCCGACGTTACCCACTACGTGAAGACCTGCCGAGATTGTCAACGACGGAAGACACCACCCACTAGGCCAGCCGGACTTCTGCAACCCATCGAGGCCACCTCGCCGACCGTTCCAGCAAATCGGCATCGACTTACCGGGGCCGTTCCCGACGTCGAATTCCGGAAACAAATGGATCGTCGTAGCAACGGACTACCTCACCCGCTACTCCGAGACAAGGGCGCTGCCCAAGGGCAGTGCAGCCGAGGTAGCAAAGTTCTTCGTCGAGAACATCGTACTGCGTCATGGCGCCCCAGAGGTCCTCATTACCGACAGAGGTACGGCCTTTACAGCGGACCTAACGCAGGAGATCCTGAGGTACAGCCAAACAAGTCACCGCCGGACCACCGCCTACCACCCGCAGACCAATGGCCTCACCGAGCGTCTAAATAAGACCATCGCCGATATGCTGGCCATGTACGTCGACGTCGAGCACAAGACGTGGGATGCCATCCTTCCGTATGTAACCTTTGCATACAACACGGCGGTACAAGAAACGACGCAGATGACGCCGTATGGATTGGTCTACGGAAGGACCCCGACAACGACACTCGACGCTATGTTGCCCAATGTCTGCGGCGAGGAAAACGTCGACGTCACCGTGTACCTTCAGCGCGCCGAAGAAGCCAGACAACTCACCCGTATGCGCATCCAGACCCAGCAAAAGACCGACAGCCGTCGCTACAACCTTCGAAGACGCCACATGGAATACTAACCCGGTGACCGTGTATGGGTTTGGACGCCAGTTCGCCGACGGGGACTTAGCGAGAAGCTTCTTCGACGATACTTCGGACCCTACAGGGTACTTCGACGTCTCGGCGCACTCGACTATGAGGTTATCCCTGACGGCATTAAGAACTCTCAGCGGCGCCGTGCGCGACCTGAAGTCATCCATGTCGTGCGCCTCAAGCCGTATTACGCGCGTTAGTGAACCTGAAGACTGTAATTTTTGCTTTATTATTGTACTTTCGTGCTTGTGCTTATTGTACTTTCTTGCTTTATTATTTTTATTTATTGTTGCATGAATCCCCCCCCCCCCCCCCCCCCGGTGTTCTGTTTTAAGCATCGGGACGATGCTTTTTTCAGAGGGGGGACATTGTCACGCGCGTTTTGTATTATACTTGTACTGTATTCGGTTTACGCCCACAAAAACTGTAAGCAATGCTCAGCGCAAACCGCGCCTCATTTTTTCTAGAAGCTTCGCGTTTATTGTAGATCGTTGTGTTAAGATTGCGCGCAAGACGCGAACACGCGAGCTTATTCCAGAGCTTTCGCGACAACCAGCGATAAGACTGGAATATTCGATGACACGCGTATAAATGCCGACGCGCTTCACCGCTTGTCAGTTTATCGACGGCCGACGCTCCGTTCGCCGCTATCAGTGCCAGAGTGTATTGCTGTAATCTGACTTTCAGTTTACCGGCCACAAGTTCGGCCTAATAAACAGTTTCATCGTGAACATACCGACTGCTGCTTGGGTCAACGTCACGACCGCGTGACAATATAGCGGCCGTGGCCTTGGCCAGCTACAGCAACGGCGATTACTTAAGTTTGTCGTAAGGGCCCAATGCGGGACCCCGGCTCATGGTTCCCTGGACTAAGAACTCCTGAACTACCTTCTCAAACAACGACATTTATTCAACATCTCTCTCTTATCAAGTCTCGCGTGATTGCAACAAGGAATTCTCTTGCAAGCAGCAGAGTTCGTACCTCCATACTTTCGCTGTGTAGTAGTGCAGAACAGTTGTTCAAGGCCCCACAGCATATAGCGAGGTACTGAAAAATGAAAAAGACCCCCCAAAACAACAATTAATAGAGGTATCGAAAGCAATTGCAGCCTTGGAGTATGTGCAGATTACGAGCTCTGATGACAAAGTAAAAATATATACACAGGGTGTACAAAATTAATCTTTATGATTTTTATAAAGTTCAGCATCGGGGAGGTACGTGAAAACAACCTTTGCAGATAAGTTATGTATCCTTGTGGATACAACGTGAGACAATAATTATCCCGGTCAGCCGGTCAAATAACTAAAATCGCATAATGAACATTTTAGTGATTGCAGCAAGTGGGCATGTTTGTATTGAAAAGTAATAGGCAGTCACATTTTTAGACAGTTCCACTTGGAATAACTCTTCCAGCATGCCTGTGCTCCGAAACAACCCGCGGCAAAGTTTATATGTGGTTTGCATGATTGCGCATGCAAACGACAGGGGAGGGGCACATCGGGGAGGGGCTTTGCTCCAGTGAGCACTAACGCAAAGCCCCTCCCCGATGTGCCCCGGTAGTTACTTTCGGCGTTTACACTGACAACGGCTCGCATGCATAGGCAAAGATGATAACGGTTACTCTTTTACTAGCGGCTGGCGACAGCAAGCAATGACTGCTCGTCACAGCAGGGACCAAAATAGCGCCGATCCTTGCCGCCTTGCATGTGTAATCATACAAACAACTATTAAACTTTGCAGCGGAATATCTCGGAGCACAGACATGCTAGAAGAATTATTCCTAGTGGAACTGTGCAAAAACTGGACTGCGTCCAGCTTTTGTATTCAAACATGCCCGCTTGCTTTAGTCACAAAGAAGTTCATTATTAAACCTTAGTTAACTGGTCAGCTGACAGCGTTAATCATTGAATCAGCTTGTGTCTCCCTGGATACATAACTTATCTGCAAAGGTGGTTTTCACGTATATCCTTGCGGAATTTTGAGAAAGTCATAGAGCTTAATTTTGAACACCCGGTAATTTCAAGGGCTTGTAAGGCAACCTTTTTTTTTTTTTTTGACTGCGTAGACACAAGCACGAGCATATTCTTCTCCTTCGTTGTTATTTCTCTAGTCTGTGTATGAGCACGGAAAGTGTCATTGGTGCACTGCCACTCAGAATTTCCAATGACTGAAATTGAAATAGAACAGAAAGCAGTATGTTGGAGACTTTCATATGCAGTTTAGGAAACAGGAAACTTGATATTATAATTTCTAAGCAGCCG